>MU271413.1:0-38053 GCA_021432655.1 Atractiella rhizophila
GTGCTACAGTAAGAAGCCAGATACTCTCAAACACTCAAACACCCGCGGTGGGTGAGGATGATCCATCATTCTGAATTACTTCTCTCTGCCTTCATATGATTGCAAAAGCCAGCCGGAGTAATAGGCGACTTCATGCGGGACGTACACCAACATTGGTTCGCGACGTCCTTCTCTCATCATTTTTATTCTTGACCAAGCGTGAACGTTTGAAGGAGATGGAGGGAGCGGTGACTGGAAACAAGACCATTTACGTGGGTGCGCTGTTCTTTCAGGAGAGTCGTGGATGTGGGTTGAGCCAGTTCTCGCAGGTGGACTACCTCCCGAAACAAACGAAGAAGTGCTCTACAACACTTTTCTGACCTTTGGAGATGTTCTCGAGGTGCAACTGCCACCAGATCCCACACACAGTACTCCTTCCTTCCTATTTCCTCTCCCTCTTTGATCGTTGATCTAATCATCAAAATGCTCAACGACAGATGAGACACATCGAGGATTCGGATTCGTCACCTTCTCCCTCCCCATCTCCGCTCATCGAGCAATCGACAACATGCACCTGAACACCTTCACCTTCGTCTCCGGCAAACAAACCATCGAAACTCGTCCGCTTAAAGTCAATCTCGCCAAACCCACAAAGGGCATCCTTACCGCTGGAAGCAATAGGCCTGTGTGGGAAGATGAGGAGTGGTTGAAGGAGCATGTGGTCGGAAAGGATGCAGAGGATGGCGCAACGGCCACAGCGGATGGAGGAGATGAAATGCAGATTGACAAGTCGTGAGTTGGTTTTTTGTTTTGTGGCGATGGGGTTGTGGGAACGATTGTGTAATAATAAGAGCCTTGCTGCTCGTTTTGCGAGGATTTCTCCTTTCTACCGTCACTGAGGATGGCAAAGCCATACTAGAGATTGACATGCCGTCTCTAGATAATTTAATCTTTGAGCAGAATCCGTTTCCTTTCAGCTTAATTGGGTTTTTTAAAGACTGGGGCTTCGTCTCCCAACTTTGAGGTGACCTTGAGTATGCATTACTGGAGCCGCAACCATATTTCCTTGACGGTTTATTGGTGGGTTTTATACCGCTGACAGTAAAGTGAAAGACGTGCTAAGCAATAATAGCGACCTGAGGATGAGGATCGGGGAAGAAGTTGAGTTTCTTCTGCGCCGCGCCCAGTGAATAGTCGTCTTGTTCAAATTAGATTCTCCCACATGCAAAAAATGAAAAGCCTTCAAAGTCTTCATGAATTCATGCCGCTGCGAGATTGGTGAAAATGCTAGTATACAAGGCGGCCAACTAATGCTTAAAATGATTCGTAAGATGTTTGGCCTTCCTCAGGAGAGGGGAAGAACCAGAAAGAAAGGGCGATAACGCCGTAGGCAGTCATCAAGCAAAGTCCTTCGAGCCAATTCGTCCTACCATCCTGAATGGCGAAGTTGACGAGCAATATGGAGATCAACAACACGGCTGTTTCATAAATATCAAAGTGGAAGGTCAACTGTCGAAGTACATGTCAGTTGTGAGAATCAGACATGTAGAAGGACGCACAGGCTGGCCAATCGCCCAGGCAATCAGAACCAACAATGGAAGAACAAATAGCGCAATCTGGTTAAAATAGCAATGTGAGGAGAAGTTGCGGGTAGTGGGAAAGGGAGCGAACCTGTATTGAACTTCCGATTGCGACAGAAAGACTCAGGTCCAATTTGTTTTTCACGCTGACACTGTGGGGTCCACATTAGAATATAGTGAGACCTGAGAACAAGGGACTCACGTCACAGCTGTCAAGTGTTCAGCCGCATTGCCGACGAGGGGGAGGAGAATCAGGGCTGTGAATTCCTTCGAAATAGTTCCCGACTCCGTCATTCCGTCGATACTTTCCACCAACCATTCTGCAGTCACACCTACAAGCTGTTCCTGCCGTCAATCTGCGTCCGCGAGTGGAAGGGATGGAGCTACTAACCACTGTAACAAAAAGAATGAGAGCGATGGCAGCCTTATAGTTCATCCTAGGATTCTCCACCACTCCCTCATCCTGCTCAATCTCCCTGTTCGCTTCGACATCGTTGTCGCTCTTATCTAACACGTCTGTGAATGTGGGATTATTGCTGCTCGCCGTGTTGCTCCTTGACCTCGTCCCAGTGCTGGAAGTCGACCACCTGAACACATGGTTGTGGGCAGGCGGTTGAGGGCCTGATGGCGGCGCGATAGGAACCGTTGGTGTGTTGTGTTTCGGCAGAAAGAGATCTGGTCGATATTTTCAGCATTTCCAACATGTTCAACTTCTATGGAGACTCACAAGCATGTGTCCAGAACTGGAAAGCTAAATATGCGCCGTAAACAAAGAGCAGAATGAAGGCCAAACCACGGGAGATTTTGAGAATGTCCTCGTTAGCTTCCTTCTCCTCATTTTGAGCAGTTTGCTGATCGATGACCGGATCCGCAAGCCCTCGATTCGTGAGAGCCGCAAAGTAGACCGCAGGCAGGAGGAAGGAGAAGACACTTAATCCAAGAAGAGATATGTTGAGTTGCTGGACTCGAACCGTATACGTTTGCTCGTAAAACCTCAATCCTTCGGAAACGATCAGCCGGTGTATGATGGAAAAAGGTGAAGGGCACCTACCACCAGCGAAGAAACACATGCCGAGCACCAAGAGTGCATTGCTCAAGATTGAGCCGACCATAGAAGCTTGGACCACTCTCAGCTCTCCTTTGATAAGAGCCAACACTGATGCAGAGAAACAAGTCACCCTCCAATGCCAGATCGTGTCAAAGGAGGCAGTTACCAGCAACAATAAACTCAACCGAATTCCCAAGGGTAGCATTCAACAGCCCGCCAACGGCGGGTCCCATCCTCAGAGCGCATTCTTCCGTAGCGAGACCGAGGAGGGTAGCCAAAGGTACGATAGCTGCAAAGCTTGTGAAGAAGACGACTGTAGCCGATTGATGCGAAAGGGCGAGGGCCCATGAGACCGGGATGAAAACGAGAAGGACGTTCAGGTACGAATAACGGATCGTATTCTTCAATGATGTTTTCCACCCCGGAGAAGGCCCAATCTTATGCGCGGGTGAAAAGAAAGTCGATATCGCGGTTTTGCCATCTTGTACAGTTTGAGCTTGGATGGGGGCAGGAACGCTTGTAGTTGACTTTGTGATAGTCAGAACGTCTTCATCGGGTGAGATGTTTTGTTTGACTTCGTGCGCAAGAAGATTGGGACTACTGAGGGGAGTCGTGGGTGGTAGTCTTGTGATATTCAGAGCATCATCATTTATAGACGAAATATCAGGAGCTGTGAGTATTCAATAAGTATCAACCCCTTCGCCACATGTATATGTGAAGGCGAGGGCAGTGTCACGTACGGTGATTCATAAATGTAGGGGAGATTGAGCGTAGAAACGTCAAGTGAAGAATAACTTGATAAAGCCTGACAATGTCGAGCGTTGGGACGCGTGCGTCTCAAGGGAAAGAGACACGGCTCAGTACTCTTTTATGCCTTGCCGGGACAAGTGACAAGGACCTTGGCTGGGATTTCAAATTTCAATTATCGCTGCCACTCCAGCAACCTGCGTCATGGGCCCAGACTTCGTTCGGCATGGATGTCGGACAGTTTGACTACTGCTTTGACAAGTCAAATTGTGACAAATCATCCGACCTGGCTCGCGGTCTGGGGATTTCATTTCCAGTGCAGGTCTCTCGTGCTCTCGTGGTTCCCACACCAGGACAATCATCTCATAACTTAGAAAGACAAGGGCTCAGTCCTTTAGGCTATCCCTGCTTGTTCTTAGTCAATAGGCTTCTTACAGTGGTCGTAACAACTTTCGAAGCAATTAGGCAATTAGGATTAAAGCAGAAATTCCAAGCTCTGGTTGAAGCTAGCTGGACTAAATGTTCACTTCAGGCTGTCATGAAAACTACTATTGAATGTCAACTTCAAAGTCAACAGTAGCATATGAAGTAGCATTTTCGCTCGAAACTAAAAAAAAGGTGAGGTTCTCCTTTTCATTCAATCAAATGTGATTTTGTGACCAGTCTTGTTGGATGTTTTAGGAAAAACAGGCACCTGAGCCTAGGACATGATCTGTCACTGAGACAAGCATCAATGCAGCGTGGAGAAGCGAGCAAGTGCAAAGTGTCAAGATATCTTATTGTCTCTCGCTTCTAATACTGTAGGTTTACGGCTCGTAGCTCTCCTCTTGGAGTCTCAACCCAAATAATAAACGAGTTGTGGTCCACTCACTAACGTCCCTGACCTCTTTTTCTGTTAACATTAACACACCACTGTATTACGCTATTAAGCATGCTACGACTCCGCCTCTTTCGCTCCCTCTGGTTCCGGATCATCATATCCCGTTAGATTAGGATCTCTAGGCCTGTCAGGTACTGTAGAAGCGTCGATTAGATCCACATTGTTTGTGAGCGACGAAGGACTGACAAGGATACGTTTTTGGGACTGGAGGAGGTGGGAAATAGCCCAAATTCCTCCGCACCGGGGGAACGACGGCGAGCATGACAGGACCTGTCAGTTTTGGATTTAACAAAGACAACAGCGCGAGGAGAAACACAAACCTGCGCAACCTATCACAATTGACCAGTAGGCGGTCGGGCTCTCCATCGCATACCGGTGCTTTCCATCCAAATCAGCATGGATAACATAATAATATGGAGACTGGTAAGCTTACCAGGCGAGCATAAGTCTTTTGAAAGGGCCGGAAAATGAACGAAGCCATGGTGGTGTTGTTTGCTGTTTTGCCGGAACCGAGGGTGAGACTTCCGCATTGAAACAGGTGAAACGACGAGGAGCCTCAACAATTTCGCAGGGATTTCATTGGCTTCATTTGCAAGATGGCTGCCTCTCAGATTGAAGGCGTCGACTCGAAAGTAAAACTGGACTTGCGCGGAAGGAGGTTCACGTTGGAGCGGGACAGTCTGATGGAACTTCCTGAGAGCGTCCTCCTATGTCTCTTTCCAAACGGGGTCGTACTCAGTTCGCAACGCGCTCAAGGAGGTGAGATGGATGGAGCGGAAGAGGAGGAAGAGGAGGTTTATTATGTCGATGTATGTGATTCCTCACCTTTCCGCCATGTGGGTTTGTGGAGATGACACGGTTCGAAGTTCGATGGTCCTTGTCTCGATTTCATCCTCAACTTCTTCCTTCAAGCAAAGGAAGACTTCTATGGCCCACCGTCTGCACCCACACGCCCAAATCGTGATTTCTCCGACCCAGCAGCCGCATCCAATCCCTTGTTCCACAAGCAAGCGATTATTGTCCTTCGAGAGGAGCTGGAGTACTTCGCCATTCCTCCTAAGAAACCGACGGACGGCACTGCAATCACGGAGGACTTTCCGAGCACCGATGACGAAGGACTGCCCAACAAAGGACTGCCAAATTTGAAGAAGGAATGCGGACAGCAGCTTCTGGAGCGCAAGTCCATCTTTACCGCACTCCAGAGGAATGTGAATAGGGAAAACAACTTGGCGGAGCAGCATCTCATCGATATGCTTTGCATGAGGTTCGTTGACCTTCCCTCTAACCTGTCGTGTCGCATGCTGAAGTAAGACCGCGGACTGCGTTGTAGTGGCTTTGATCGCGCGGACGAATGGGGATACCGATCTCTCGAGCCCAACAGATGCTGCATTGCTTCCATAGCTCTCGTCCTTC
The DNA here is from genome assembly GCA_021432655.1 of Atractiella rhizophila. Taxonomy (NCBI): domain Eukaryota; kingdom Fungi; phylum Basidiomycota; class Atractiellomycetes; order Atractiellales; family Hoehnelomycetaceae; genus Atractiella; species Atractiella rhizophila. Next base: position 5,648 of record MU271413.1, read on the forward strand.
TCAAGACTGGCATCGGCCAACCACCTGAAGGATCCGATCCGAACACGGAAGAAGGACAACCCCCTGTTAACGCTCAGCAGCTTGCAACCGCTCAGAAACTTCTTCTTTTCTGGAGAAAACCCGCCGTTCGTATTTGTTCTCTATCTACACGCAAGGCTGAAGTGTTTTGTTGATACAGAGGAAATGTTGGTGGGATGCGACGGAGATTGAGTTGCCGTCTATGGGGAAAGTGATCAAAGTTTGGGCCAGACGTGTCTGGACGTTGGAGTTATCTCTCGTTCGTCATCCCTTTTATTCTCGTCCTAATATTGACTCCGGCGATCGCAGATATAATCTGGTTGAAAGAACGACGGGCTGGCCACGAATGTCTCTGTCTTTGATGACTAATATTTATTCTGCATCTATCGCGACATTCACTCTTATCTTCTACCTACTTCTTTCGTCCATATACCCCCAATAAACAACCCACCACCTCGCAGTGATTCGAGCTTTCTCATCTTTCCTCTTCTGCTCTCTCTCGGCTCAGATAGTACATTTCTCCTTTCCATATCCTCCCTCCTTCAGATTTCATTCAATTTCTCCATTTGATTGGTCTGTCATATCAATTTCAAGGTTCAGATATTGTGACTCTGTGCAATCCATTGGTGTCGGGCAAACTTAGGAGGTCACTTCCCTTCGCACGAAACTGGACTGATGCGGCCTTTGAGAAACAAACGAAATCTTTACACCCAACGACAATTTACCCACATCTATTCAGCTTAACTATCCTGTGATTTCCTTTTACGACTCATAACCCTCAGGATGACCCTTTTGCCAATTCCAAAGATCCCTAGCAAGAGCGCGAGGTAAGAATCTCACAGACCTGAATTAGCAAGAAAAGCGCACCGGCACATTGTTTCCAAGTCCTTCTTAGCCTTAAAACCTAGTTCCTTCTCCGCCAAACTCGGGTCAGCGATAAGGGAGGGAACGTCTCCCGCTCTCCGTGGTCCGACTTCATAGGTGAAGTTGACGCCAGTTGCCTTCTTCATGGCCTCGATGATGCCGATAGCGCTCACCCCGTTCCCAGTTCCGAGATTGTACGCCTTGTACTTCCCTTTGCCAATGCCGAAACCGAGATCGCGAGATGGAGTGGAGAAGATGGAATGCCTCTCGTTCGAGGGATCGAGCGCTTGAAGAGCCAGAGTGTGCCCATCCGCTAACTCCATTACATGCAAGTAGTCTCGAACAGCGGATCCGTCTCTGCCCAGATGCCGTGAACCTTCATAAGGAAACAAAGAGGAGAAACAAACGGAGTGGGATAATCGGTTCCAAACACTTTGAGAGGTGATTCGGTGTACTTGCCCTGTGCTCTTGAAGCAAGGAGAGGGAGGAGGTTGAGAGGCTTTCCACGAGGAGCTTCTCCCACCAGTCCAGATTCATGCGCACCTGACATTACGATCAGCTAGCATCCAGAGACATTGAAGATTGGGACGGACCAGCAGGATTGAAGTAGCGCAGACCGATGCCGTGCCAGAGATCAGGGTGAGCATCGCACACGTCCTTGATCATCACCTCGCCCATAAACTTCGTCCTTGCATATACAGATTGCGGGATCAATGGCATGTCCTCCGTGATGGGCATCTTCTCTGGTTCCCCATATACGGTAGCTGAAGAGGAGTAGACGATATTGTAGCACTTATAAGCGCTCATGGCCTAGACATACCCTCCAATAACCCCCCCAAAACAAAAGAAAGAAACGCACCTCGAGAATGTTGACGAGACCAGTCATGTTGTTCCTGAAATATTGCACAGGCTTCTCCATGCTCTCTCCCACAGCCTTGTGTGCCGCAATGTGGACGACTCCCCAAATGCCTCCCTTGCCTTCATAAGATTTGAAAACACCCTCGACTTCTGCTCTTTCAGCTAAATCCACGGAATGCACGTCGATCTTGGGTTCAGGGGAGTTGGGAAGAAGTTTAGCGGCAAGGGAGCTGATGGAGGCAGTAGCTTTTGAGGACGAGTTGTAGTAGCTGATTGTAGATCAAAAAGCATCAGCAGGTTCAGAAAAAGGTGCAAGAGGAAGTGTACTTGTCAATGATTACGACATCATATTTTTGCGTGAGGAGAAGCGAGAGGACGACGTGCGATGCTGCGAGCAGCCCATGAGATTTATTCTAGCTTTCAACGAGCTCTATACCAATGTATCCCGTTCCTATATTGTCAAAATCAACATAAAAAACTACAAGAAGCAATAGGCGGCGCACCACCGGTCTATGAAGCAATTGAGGGAGGGAGAGCCTTGATCAGGAACAGAAATCTGCCGGGTCAGATCAACTTACAACTGTGCCAGAGCATCAAACAACATCACGGTTGAATCTGGTGAAGCACAGACCTAATACTCTCTGTTTAGCCATTTCAGAGCGTTATCTATGCGTTCTAGACCTGTTCCTGATGCTTTTCAATGTTCTCGATGAGATCGCTGATGGTTGTTTTTGAGTTTCAACTTCTACAACTCCACAAAAATTTATCAACGACCATGTCTTCTCCAGAGGTTGCTCAGATAGTCTCAAAAGCCCAAGATCTCATCACAGCATGCGAATACGATTTAGCGCACAAATTTTTACTTCGAGCAAAGGAAACGCTTGAAAAACCTGGAGGAGCAAGTGCGGAGGAGCAGAGGAAAGAACTGATCGCTGTGCTGGAATTGCTTGGGGAGGCGGAGCTGGAGTTAGGATTACCAGATGAAGCTAAAGAGGTTCGTTCTTAGCTTTGCGAGGGTTTGCGAATGGATCTGTGTTCTCAAAATTTTGTACCTTTCGAGCACCATGCCGATTGTGCACTGTTGAGTGCCTGATATTCTCTGAAATATGTGCGTTTGCTCACAAAATGCGGTTCGTCTTTGAAGTTCTACAGCGAAGAGATTCGATTCTGAACAATAAACTCATTTCCTTGAACCTTGGCGCTGAAATCCAGAAGCCTGTCTGTCGATTTCAGCCATTGCACTTGGCAAGTAGCACGTAAATCTCATCGAGGGGCAGATTTTTTTTACTGTCTGTCGCATTTGTGTGAATATGTTTCTGATTCTGCCTACAGCGTTTCCAGCAATCGATTTCTCTTTCCTCTTCTCTACCACTTTCCGAACAGTCATCATCAAGTCATCTCAACCTTGCCCAACTTTCTGATAAAGCTCAAGAGGCAATGGAACACTATCGCCATGCATTATCCATCCTTAAATCGACATTCAAGCCTTATCCTACACCGGCTCCGGAAGAGATGCAAGATCTGGAGGAACAAGAGTTAACAGAAGAAGAAGAAGCTGAACTGGAAGCGCGTCAGATGGCGGCGAAATGTCTCGTAGGCATGACAGAGCTCTACCTTACTGATCTATGCTTCGAACCAGAAGCGGAAGAAAAGTGCGAGCAGTTCCTCCTAGAGGCAGTATCTATATACGATGCCGACCCAGAAGTGTATCAGACTCTTGCATCTGTCCGTCTATCACAGCAGCGCCCAGACGAGGCACAACAGGCTATCGTGAAGTCCTGGTCACTATGGCGAGACGATGACCCGACGGAGAACCCTCCTCCTCCTTTCCCAACGCGGATAGCTATGACAAGGATGTTGATCGAACTTGAGCTCTATCAGAGCGCGCTAGAGATATTAGATGGACTCGAAGCGGAAGATGACGAGGATGCGGAGGTGGCGTACCTAAAAGGATGGTGCTGGTTCCTTCGCGGAGAGACATGGGATGAGAAGGAACATGATCAAGAACTGAGTGATGCATCAAAAGAGGAGGATGAGGAGTCGGAAAAGAAAGACGGAGAGGAAGAACGTGAACCCGAAAACAAGGAGGAGTGCTATGAAGCAGCCCTCGAAGCGCTGAAAGCAGCAAAAAAAGGTCTGTCTTGCTACCGTTTACTACCTCTCTGTGCGATGAAACTGATGATAAATAAATGTTTGATACAGCTGAACGACAAAAATCCTCTTGAACCTGACATCTTTGAACACGTCGTGGAATTAACGCAGACTCTCGAGCGCATGGGCATCAAACCTCCAAAAGACGCTGAGCCAGAAGAGCAGCAGAATCAGGATGTAGAGATGAGCTGATAGTTTCTGAGGTTCAATGCCATGCACACTAGATTGCAAGGTTACTAAACCGGAGTACACGACTTGCTATTATGATGGCTTGCCTGCGACAGTCTCCTTTACCAGTGCAGGCTTCTCGACTGTTGGAACAACTCCTCTTGCTGATAAACGCGGAGCTGTATGGTTGGTGCACCCAGGAGAGCAAGTGGCTGAAATAATGAATAAACACTTTGGCAGTTCTCAAAACTTGAAGTGTGAAACGGATGGACAGGTTATGTTAACTCTGCTCACTCATGTCCTTTCTTTTATGCGAACACCTATTGACATTTCAGAGGTTGAGATCCATGTTCGTTCGTGATCGTTCACAATTATACACGTTCCACGAAACATTCATTGGTACATCCAGATGGGTTTTGAATTTGGTAGACTACATTTTGCTGGCTTTTCTATCCTTTTCTTTCACTTTTCTCCATACAACGGCACATTCACCTTACTCACTTGGAGTTCTTCAAGAAGTATTTGATAAGCCCGGTGGTCGACGAATCGTGCCCTGTGACTTTGGATTCGTCATCGAGCTGGCCCAAAATGTTCTTCGCCAGAATTTTTCCAAGCTCGACTCCCATTTGATCTGTGACGAGACTTCAATATTGGGAATGCATGAGAAATGAGAACTCGCACCAAAAGAATTTATTCCCCAGATGCAACCCTGGGTGAAGATCTTGTGCTCGTAGAGTACGATAAGAGCACCTGTCCATCTCATTAGACCCTATAGGGGACGACCAAATAGCAACAACGCACCAAGAGTTGCGGGGGTAAGTTTCTGGAAGAAGATAGAATTGGTCGGTTTGTTACCCTCGAAAACTTTGCTCTTGATCAATGCTTGGCTAGCATTAGCACCCAGCTCCTTCTTCACAGTCTCCTCATCCTTTCCGAACGCCAATGCCTCTGGTTGCGCAAAGAAATTTGAGAGAAGAATTTTATGCTGAAGGCCGCCAGCGATCGGGTTGAGGGTCTCAACTGGTGCGAGGAAGTCGGCAGGAATAATCTTGGTGCCTTGATGAATGAGCTGGTAAAAGGCGTGTTGGCCATTCGTGCCACTTTGTCCCCATATGATTGGCTGAAGAAGCTGTCAGTACGATCTAAAAACAGTGAGGAAACGTACTCCCGTCTCATAGGTAACACGCCTACCATCCTTCGTCACGAACTTGCCATTCGACTCCATGTCGCCCTGTTAAACGAGATCAGGCTTTATGGGGGCGAGATGACGAGCAATCGCACCTGTTGGAAGTAATCGGCGAACTTGTGCAAATATTGGTCGTAAGGCAGAATGGCGTTGGTTTGAGCGCCATAAAAGTCGTTGTACCAGATTCCGACAAGCGCAAGTATAACGGGTAGGTTGTCCTCAAGCTTAGCGGTCTTGAAGTGCTGGTCCATCTCGTGCGCTCCTTTCAAGAGCTCCTTGAAGTTTTCAAATCCGACAGAGAGAGCGATTGGAAGTCCGATAGCAGACCACAAAGAATAGCGGCCTCCGACCCAGTCCCAGAACTTGAACATGTTTGCAGTATCGATTCCAAAGGATGAGACGGCTTTCGTGTTAGTGGAGAGCGCGACGAAGTGCTTTGCAATATGAGACTCCTACAGATTCCATTGTCAGCATGCTGTTGTCCAGCAGAAGGGAGAACGAACTTGTTTCGCATGACTGAGAAACCATTCGCGAGCCGTCGATGCGTTGGTCATAGTCTCTTGGGTGGTAAAGGTCTTGCTGGCAACAATGAAGAGAGTAGTCTCCGGGTCGACTTCCTTCAGTGTCTCAGCGATATGAGTACCATCGACATTGGAGACGAAGTATCCTTTGAGATCTCGCTTGGAGTAGAACTTGAGGGCTTCGGTAGCCATCACGGGTCCCAGATCGCTCCCACCAATCCCGATATTGACGAAACTCTCAATCCTCTTACCAGTGTAGCCCTTCCACTCTCCGCTCCTGACCTTATCGGAGAAGTCTTTGATGTGATCCAACACCTCTTTCACCTCACTAACTCCCTCCTCCTTCACGCCCCAGCTCCCGCTGGGGTCTCGAAGCGCGATATGAAGTACAGCCCGATCTTCAGAGGTGTTGATATGCTTCCCCCCAAACATTTCATCCCTGGCATTCTCAACACCGCCTTCCCTCGCGAGAGTGAGAAGGGTGGACCATACTTTGTCGTCGATCAAGTTCTTGGAGAAGTCGAGGAGGATCTTCACGTCCCCAGAAGGAGATTTGTACTCTTTCGAAAACTTTTCGAATCGAGATGGATCAGACGCAAAGAGTTCCTTGAGGACGAGAGATGATTTAGAGGATTTGTGCAGTGATTCAAGTTGAGACCACGCAGGGTAATCTGTACCAGCCATCAACAAGTCGTCGCGTCTAATCGTGTGTAAACTCACCAGTAGCCAGTTTTCCAGACATAGCTTGTTCGTTGGAGTGGATCTGTTGATGCGGGAGGTAAAGATCGGTAGGTATAAATATGTTTCTGCCTCAAGCAAGGAGAAAGGGCTTCGGTTGAAAGTTACTTCGCTCGCTCACCGGTGAGGTCATTCAATCAATGAACGTGATAAGACGCGATTTGAGATTCAAGCAGACAAAAGAGCGTTGCAAGCACCCAAGCATCCATAGGAGTTCATACATATAATACATCACTCTTCCATCTCTTCATCCTCCTCATTAACGACTTCAAACTCCTTTACAATAGTGTCATTCGTTTTTTTGTATCCATTGTTTTTGAACACTTTGGAATTCAAGAATGGTCTCACATCGAAGATATCTAGCTCTTTCACCTATGCTCTTTGTCAGCCATAGCTTCCCCAACGATCAAGCAAAGGACGCACTCTGTCTTCGAGTTCCGTAATCTTAACAACTACAGAGGTTGGATCCTGCCTATTCTTGATCTGATGATACCTGTACTTCTCCTTGACCAGTTGCCTACGGGACGTAACATCAATTAGCACCTGTACCACTAGCAACCACAATGAAACAGCGTACCCAAGGATAAATGCCAGCAGCTCCTCTTGATCCTGACTTCTCTGAATGTACTTCCTAAAACCTCTCTCCAAGCTCTTCCTGATACTCGTCTTCTGAGCGTTCACAAAACTGCCCACCTCCACCTGGATTGCAAGGTTGACATCGTCGCTCCTGACATATTCTCGAAGGGCCATCTTCGCGGATGCTTCTGCAAGACGCATCGTACTTTCCAGATGTCGAACGGTGATAGGATAGGAGCCGGTCTGGAGCGATTCCCGCCTCAGTTCAGCGTAGAGTTTCGACAACTTTTCACGATCAATCTGTCCAAGCTTCGGCTGCACTCGCTCGCGCGCATACTGGATGTATTTCTTGAGTAGATCATGAGGAATAATCTAGTACTACGTCAGTGACCTGCTCTATCATCCAAAGGATGACCAACGAACTTCAGCATCCTCCATGGTAGCTACACCAGCCTCATCTTCGGCCTCAAACTCGGGGTGACTTCTTGTATGAGAACCGACAACAAACTGGGCTAATCTCTCATCAGCGGCTGGGTCGACTGTGTCTCTGACGACGCAAAGAACATCAAAACGCGAAAGGATAGGTTCTGTAAGCTCGACGTTCTGCGAGAATGGTATAGCAGGGTTGTATCGCCCTCGTATCGGATTGGCAGCTGCTACGACGGCGCATCGAGCTTGCAGAGAAGTGACGATTCCGGCCTTTGAAATAGAAATAGACTGTTGCTCCATGGCTTCATGGATTGACGTTCTTCGCCACATTTCAGTTCAGATAGCGCACAAGGCGTAAACGTACCTATCCGCATCGTTCATCTTATCGAACTCATCGATGAGGCAAACACCCCGATCAGCTAACACGAGAGCACCACCTTCCAACGTCCACTCCCTCGTCACCGGATCCTTCCTCACGCTCGCCGTCAAACCGACAGCACTCGCTCCTTGACCTGTAGCGAAAACGGCACGCATAGCAGTCTTTTCCGTAAACTTCAAGAACTGAGACTTCGCGGTCCCGGGATCCCCAAGAAGAAGAACATTAATATCTCCCCTAATTCTATGTTTACGGTTAATGTCCTTCGGCACACCACCGAATAGTGAGAGAGCGATGGCAGTTTTGATGTCTTCGTGACCGTAGATACTAGGAGCAATGCTCTTGATGATCCTCTTCTGAATACGCTCATCTTTGGCTAGCTGGCGAATTTGGCGTTCATCCTCTTCGGTGAGACGGAAGGATGCAAAAAGATCAGTCTTCTTATTGATGTGATTGGCTTCGAGAACAGTGGAGAAGACAGGGAAACCATTCTTGATATTCAAGGAGGAGTCGAAGAGGTTTCGGTAGATGCCAGTGATCTCGACTTCCTCTCCTGGTTTCGCAGTATCGATCAAATCCCAGAGCAAGAATACCTCGCGATGTCGAGGGAGACGACCCGGAGGGACCGTGCCTGGGGATTCTTGTAAGGTCATCTTCTGAAAGTTTCTGTAGATCGTCTGCGGACACTGTCATTCTTGGTCATAACAAGAGAAGTGGAGCAGATACCTGTTCGGAGTTGACAGTGAATGGGCCTTTGCCTCCACAGGACTGACAAAACTTGATCTTGATCTCCTCCACCCCATCCTGATAGAAAGGACCCAGGGTTTCGCCACACTTGCCGCAATCGAACTTCACGTATTTGAGCTGAGGGAAGACACCCGTTCTTCTCGTCACTACGCCAGCAACTCGAACAAGGGCATCTAGGTGGACCTGCCTGAGATCTCTAAGGGTGTACGAAGTAGGAAGCTCGGTAATCCTAACGTGCACCTCCGAATGGATGCGCTCATAAGATGGATAGTAAAGGAGAATTGCGTCTAGTGCCACTTCGTCGAATAATGGCAAGATCGAAGAAGGAGCGTTGGAAAGAAAGTACGACAGGATAGGTTTAGTATCCATCAAGTGCGTAAAAGAGACTTCCAAGCTTTCGGAATTGGCTGTTATCCGAAGTTAAGTCAACTCGCCTTTGGAGGGAGAGGGCTCACCTTCTCCTAAAGCTAAGATTCTTTGACCGTATACTGATTTACCAGCTTCATCGAGATAAGTCTGCAGAAAGTGCTTGAACTCCTTTTGAATCGTCCTAGCGACTACAGGTGTCTCAACCCATTCTCGCAATGAATTAGCCTTGATATCCGCCAGCTGTTCCACCGGCAGCTCCTGTTTTGTTCAGAGTGTCAGGCTGGCGCTGACCATTCCCCGACGGTAAGAGACACTGACATCTTCCCCTCCAACCTCGTCCATAGTCTCTGGGGCTTCGTCGTATCCCCGTCTCCTCCTCCTTCTCGTGAACAGCTCCTCCTCCTCTCCATCCGCCGCATCATCGTCACTCATCAGAAACGCTGGAGCGCGATTTCTTCGCCTCCGGCCAGCCGCGCTGCCTTCCCGCACATATCTCCCCTCCCTGCGATCTCGACGGTCCATCTTAGCATCCGCCAAAGCTCGCATTGCTGGATCGAGAGCATCGAGGTCCGACGCGTCATCTATATTATCTTTCTCGTACGTGTCCAGACGACGGTTTGCAACATAATCGCTGTGTTGGGGGACATGTCAGTTTTTGGTCTTTGCTTGGTTTTTCTGAAGTGTCAATAGGGGTAAATCTCAAGTGCAGCAGTAGAGGTTGTAGTGACGGGCAAATGAACATCTTCTCAAACCCTCCCACGTTGCTCGAAGGGAAGAAAGAGAACGTACTCCATCATCTGGTCACCAAACAGATCTTCTCCTTCACCTTCGCTTCCATCGCTTACAGCACCCTCATCACCTGTTATGACGCCATCACTCTGTACTTGCTCATCCTCAGAGCGCATAGAAGGAGGCGGAGAAGACGGTGGAAGGCCAGAGCTGGACGGAAGTTGGTCCTCTGGCTCTTCTTCAGATGAGGAGTCCGGTCGCCGCCTTTTTCCTGTACTTAATCCAGCCAAAGGGTGAGTAGGCGATCTCCTGGCGCGTGGAGAGGTGGCCATGCTGAAGTTATTGAGTAGGTGAAGGGTGGTGAGGGCTAAAGTGGTCGTTTATGAGACGCGTTCCGACGCGACTGTAGCTTCGGTGCCGCACAAAATGACAGATTCACTGTTTTTCAACTCAGAGCACCCATAATCATAATACGTTTCAAAAAAAAAAAATCTATTCTGGATTCCGAGGTTCAGTGGCTACTCCCCCCACGCTCTTTCTTGGAGAATCTCCTCCCACCCATTCCCAAACAGCAACATTCTCCCCTTTGTGCGTCCTCCTGGTTGCCCTCACGTTACTGTTCGCAGCGACCTTTTTCTCCACCTTAGCCCATACTCGCTTCCGCTCCACTGGAGGATATTCGTCCATCAGACTATCCCTTAAATAGACAGGGACAACATAATCGTAGGGGTGAGAAACAGGGTCTATTCGGTTCATCAAGGCCTGTTTGTCTCATTAGCTATCTCGTTGGTGGAGGGGAGGATTGCGTACATTGTCTCGCACCGTATCAATGGCTTGTTGGTATAGCTCCCTGGCAAGAAGTGGTTCGGAGCGCCAGCTCTTCCATAAGCCGCGCAATTTGAAGAGTTGGTACGCGGCAGTTGCGATAACTAGGATACAAACTCAGTCTCTAGCTCTAGCACGATCGAATACAGCAGCATATAGAGGGACTGAAAGCAAAGAGAAGACAAACCAATGATCCATATCTTGTTTCTCCAAAGCCACTCAAAAGTCCTCAAGCGAATCCAGCACTTCCATCCCAACTCCTCAGTCGTGCTCGCAATCCAATCCCCCTTTACGATACACTGTGGATCTGCCTCCAGCTCTCTACGAATCATACTCCAGAGTGTGGCCTCATCGTCCACTTCCCCCACCCATTCTCGAACGGTGTTCCAGTCAACCCCCATCTCCCTCTCGCGATCTTTATCACCCCACCACCTCCTCTGATTGCAAAGAACCTCGCCTCGTTTCCTCCTCAACCTCCCTTTAATCTCAGCCACCAACTCCACCACAAACTGAAGCGCCTCCGTATCTGCTATGCATGCAGGAACTATGCCCAGCGGCGGAATAGGAGGTAAAAAAGCGCCAAATTGCAAGGTGTGCGGTAGTAGGACGAAAGCATCGGCTGACGCCGACGTATTACAACCTGTGATCTCTCCTCCTGTACATGTTGCGCGCGGAGGACAAGGATAGCATCCTGGTCGGGGAAAGAGGGTGGAAGGTGGTCGATGGTGCATAAGCAAATTGTAAGAAGATGACGGGTCGCAGAATCCAATGCGTTGTTTCTCCCAAGTCCAGAGGATAGTCCATACGATCAGAGTAAGAGCTGCGACCGATAGGAGAGCAGAACGAACGCGCATCCCCAGGGTCTCCTCTTCAGTGCTTTTCAAAATGGACAGAACCGGAGGCTTTGAAGGATGAGCGTTCCAGCCTTCATCGCTGAGGGAGGGAGAAGCTTGAGGGGATGCAAATGCGCGTTGGAATCTTGCCGGCGTAGAAGCTTGCATTCGCGCTTTCTTGACACTATAAAAGAAGATTTCGTCCAGATTCGACTGTTCTTCTTCTTTTTCTCTAAAGGGCGGAGTTCTTCTCCGGCGACTCTCAGACCTGGGCAAAGAAAAATATGTAGGAGTGCGAGGCGTGGACGGTTCAGCAGATGTAACAGTTGGGGACCAAGTTGCATGTCCCGGAAAGTTTTGAACTCTGCTAGATCCTACGGGTGAAGTCGTAGCAGGAGATTGGTTGGACCAAGACGAGGGAAGTTTTGATGGTGAGGACGCTCGAGGGCGCTTCTTAGCTCCTGTCTTACTCTCTGATGTTCGAGGGGGCGATTGGAAGGGATTGTAGGAGCTGAAAGAGCTTTCGCCGTCATCCTCCAACGAGAGGTAATCTGACTGATTCCGATGTCAGTATAAACTATTGATATCTCAACTCTTACTGCATGTCCAGCTCCTCTAGAAGGACGTGAGACATCTTCTCCTTGCGATGGGGCATGTATTGACTGCATGACTGACGTTAGCAAGCGCAATACATGATTATGATTCAAACACATACTGATCGTGCCTTTCTTGGAGGCATTCCACTTTGTTTAGTGTAAGAAAATAGGTTGGGGTACACTAGATGTATTTTATCAGAAGGGCAATCATGCAATGCCTGCAAAGAAGTGAATGGAGAGTGTTGAGTGGTTCAAGTTGTTTGGCAGACAAAGTAGAAGCAAGCAGAGCCTATGGAGCACAAAACGCGACTTAGGCGACCAGCCATGCTCGGCACTTTGACTCTGCCATGGAAGTACAATACGACAATAAGGACTCCGCGTTAGGACTAAAGCAAAACTCTTTGTGCATCCATTTTGAGAATGAAAGAGTCATCCGTTATCGCTAAAGCATGAGCAGAAGCTCAACCTCGCGCAACATGAGCAATATCGAGAAGAAAATGGCATACCTTAACTCGTACGTGAAGAAAGATACGGTGATACCTTCGGTTCTCCCTGGAAGCTCCTTTGTGAAGTGTCAAGTCAGGGTTCAAACCTTAAACAAAGGGTAACAAGGTGCTCGATTAAAGTTAGTCACTGGACTTGAATAGCGAATGTTAGTCATACATTTTAGTCATGCATTAATCAATAATGTAGAGCTACGTTGACTACAGTATAGTCTGAAAGCTCTGAAATATGATCACAACAACAAAAATTAATCAATAATCAACTGTTGCGACTGGTTGGGATCTTTTGCCAACTGGCAATCGAGCATAATTTCTCTGCTATCACGTTCGATGTAGTTGACATGGCGCATTTCCATCTGGCTACTTCACTGTGTTACTGGTGTAAGGCCGAAATGTGTATTAAGGACAGACTCAAGACCACTTCGAAGCAGAAAGTAGATCCTTGCTTGAATCTGTGTTTGGAGCTTAAGTATTGAATACTATGGACAAGAATTGAGGCTACTCTTACTGATTACTTAACAACGATGACAGAAAAGGAAGTCGAGGGACAAAAGATAAAAGAAATGGAGCTAAGAGGCAGGGACTTCTTCCATGTCGATATCATAATCGTCGTCATCGTCGCTCTCCCCAGTCCCTGCAGTCTCGTCATTCATCATCGAGTCGGGATTAAGCCTCGCTTCCTCTTCCAGTTTTTCTTTGACCTCTCGCTTTTGATTTTCTCCAAGGCCCTTGAAAGCCTCCTTAAGAACCCATTGATTGGTCGTGTCTCCCTTCTTCGACAAAACGGCGATTTGGCTAAGAACCTCCTTTAGCCAAGCCTCAGGTTGCCGCAGCTTCTCGCGCAATTCTTTGATCGTGTACGCTTCCCGCTGGTTGAAACATGCAAAAAGTTGGTCGAGTAGCTCGTTGCGAGGTATACGCGCATTTCGGATGTCGCCATTGGTATGTTTCTGTTTCTGAGACAGTGCGAAATCTCCAAAATCCTGATTCTGTCTTCCCATGGTTGCTCCTGATGTAAGTCGACTTGATTGGTCTTGAGTTAAATCCAGCTTCATGGTCTGAGCGCAGGGCTAAGAAAATAACAACAACAGATCTAGCTACATACCTTCCGTTTTGGTGCGCTGGCCATCACACGCTGGCGAAGAAGCTGACGATACGTCTCGCTGGCGTGTGTGACTTCGACGGAGCAATCATGCACGATTTGTCCGAGGAGCGTAGGAGGTGCGATTACTTCGCGAAAGTGTTCAGCTCGTCCACTGTCGGAAATGGCCCACAACCTACCTCCTTGCCCAATATCCCGACCTTCAACAAACGCGTATGTGTTCCTCACTGATCCTTCACGCATCGCCATTTTATACTCTTCGCTTCCTCTCTGCATCTTCTCCCCCTCAAATTGGGAGACCGGTGTCGAGGTTCCACTGCTGCTGCCAACTTGGAAAGGCTGAGATAGTGACTTCGGGTCGTCTGGCTGAATTGAAAGTATTTCCGGCGGCACAATGATAGATATCTTGTCACTAATACCAGTGACGTATTTTCGTTGGCGCCACATGGAGCCAGGGAAAAAAGCACGAACGACTTGGGCAACACTTTCAACGTGCCAAGTTGTACGTCTTCCTCTTTGACTGCTGCCCATCTATCCAGTAAGAATTTCGGCACCTTTACAGAAATCTCGCCAATTTGTCCTCAATACGAAGCACAGTACACACCTTGATAAGCCACACTTTATCCAAGTGACCTTCGTGCTCTGCACTACCAAAAGAAAGCACTTGATCATTGGCCTCCTCTTCTGCCAATATCTCATTTATTGCAGCAGCTTCAATTGCGTCATATGTAGAAGCATCAAAGCCAAATGTTTCATCTCCTTCGTCGATATCCGCGAAGCTCATTCTGAGGGAAATGACCCAAGAGTCGTCGTTGTGTTTGCTTCCTCCAACTGTGAGTCAACCGTTTGGTACGCCACTGACGGTCACCTGACTTGGTCATTTCACGTAATGTTCACTCGTTGGCCGCCTTTTGAAATCTAGTGTTGCTCCCCAGATGTCTTTTGCAGAACTGAAGATACGCCGAGACTCTAAGCAGGTGATTCCCACAATTCCTCAACCAAGAGGTCTGTCCCTGAGCCCTTGGGTTACGCTTTCTGATAACTGATAATGCCTGCAGATGGAACAGCACAAATCCAGAGTGTACCACCTGACGAAAAACAAAAAGAGCACTACTATAGCGATTATGAAGGCATTCCTTCCGATACTATTGATATTCGATTTTCTCCCTTGAACGAACGAGGGTTGTACACTAAAAAGACAATTCAGCCTGGCAGCTGCATCATTGCGATACCTCCTTATGTAGCGGTTCTCGACAATATGAATCTATCGTCTCATTGCAGCAACTGCTATTCTTCACGGGCCAAACTGCAGCGGTGTTCCGGTTGCAAGATCGTGAACTACTGCTCGCCTGTAAGTAGAGTACCATCTCCATCAAAATGTCAACCGAGTTTTGTACTAGGGTTGTCAGAGATTGGATTGGAACGATGTTCATAAACATGAATGCAGAGCTCTCAAAGTCCAGAAGGATGGAATTGTAGAAACACCTATTCGAGCGATGGGCAGAATTCTTTGGAAACGGCAGGCTGATCCCGGCAAGGTAGTTCCCCACTCGTCATATCAAGTGGCCATTGCTGATGGCCCTGTGTAGTGGAAAGAAATTCAAGCTTTGAAATCCCGTTGGTTTTCCGCTCCTGAGATGCAGGGTTCAAACTAAGGTATATGTTTCAAAGACAAAGATGATATGGCTTCGGGACAAAAGGAGCGCTACGGAAAGCTAGCCATGGCTCTAGGATACTATATTGGACCTGAATCGATAAAAAAGAATTTTAGCGAAGCCGCTGAATTAATGGACTTTTGCTGTCAAGTGAGTACATGGCGAAGTTGATTTGCAGTGGCTGAATGCCACTAATGTCTGGGAATAGTTTGCGTCCAACTCCTTCTCGCTGACATCATATGACCTCGATAATATTGGAGTGGCAATTTCTCCAGCTATAGGTTAGATTCCTTTCCAATTTTCGTCCCCGCTAACTCCTATTTAGCCTTGATTAATCATTCTTGCACTCCAAACGCTGTCGTCGTCTTCCCAAATTCCTCACAAATGGCGGTCGTGGCACTTCGCCAGTTGGAAGACGGAGAGGAAATACTCACATCATACATTGACATTTCACTTCCCGTGGACATGAGACAAGCCGATCTGAAGGACACGTACTTCTTCACCTGCAAATGCCAACTCTGCACACTTGGTTCGACATTGGACCCTCGAAAGTCCTTACATTGCCAATCTTGCGGTGCCATGATGCCGTTTCCAGACGACGGACCTGGAGCGGAAGCTGGAGCGAGCATCTCTTCTCTGTGTTCTTCCTGTAAGAACATCAGCACACTGGATGTTGCACAAGTCGAGACGGACATTTCACTCGCGAATCGTACACTTCAGCGAGTTGCCAACATGATAGATCCTCAGAAAGCCCTTCCACTTCTTCTCCCTTCCATTTCCAGCCTCCTGCATACCCACCACCTGCATCCAGCTTCCCATCCACTCTTCTCCTTACTTCGTTTGGCACAATCTCATCTCCTCGCTTCCGGTCCTTCGCATTTTGCGGCAGCTGGAAAAATGAATGATCTCGTTATCAACGGTGCAGAATATCTGTATCCTCAACGTCACCCTGCTAGAGGTGTCGCCAGGGCTGTCGGAGTACAGCTACGAGTTGCCAGGGACGTAGAAGGCGGAGCAGAAGGAGGGAATCTCAGGGAAAGGAGAATTAAGCTGCTCGAAGTGGAACTTGATGCGAAGAAATGCTTGGAAGAACTGACTGGATTTGGAGCTGGCGCGAAATTGAGGACCGAATTGGAACAAGTACTAGACGGAGTCCAAAAGGAAAGGAGAGTTGCTGAGGAGGTAGAAAGAATGACAATAGGGAAAATCTCATAAATCAAAAGGACAGTGAGTGAGGATGTCCTTAAACTACGACGTTTGCTCAACCATATCTACACAATGAAGCAGGGGTACAATCCATCGCAGTGTGCAAAAGAAAATTGCTCACACTGAGTTACCCTGAAGTTAAGAACTTTCTCGCGTTAATCCTTTGCTCGAATCAGTAAAGTAGCCACAGGAGGTTTGATGACCACCTTTAGGGTTCAATTGTCCTACAGTGGCAGCAGAGAGTATCTAAATAACCTCATGCTGTGTACTGAACGCGCTGGACGCGCAATCTAGACGGGTTCCTTTCTTTAAACGACATAATTAAGTCCTGCGAAGTCTGACAAAGATCAGTTAATTCCGTAACTGAAGACACTTCTTGAAAAGCACGACGGAACAGTAATACAGGAGAGCTTAATGTGACCACCTCAGAAGTGCGTCGACTAGTCTTCTTCTCACGCACT
Source organism: Atractiella rhizophila (assembly GCA_021432655.1). Taxonomy (NCBI): domain Eukaryota; kingdom Fungi; phylum Basidiomycota; class Atractiellomycetes; order Atractiellales; family Hoehnelomycetaceae; genus Atractiella; species Atractiella rhizophila. The sequence goes on from MU271413.1 coordinate 22,559, forward strand.
CTCCGTACCTCCCAACATCAGAGCACCACACCTTTCTCAAAATATCCACCTCTTTCAGCATATCCGCCTTTCCAGACTCAGCCAACGCGACTAGCATTTCATCCAGAAGCTGACAAAATATGCACAACGCGTCCTTCGCTGCTTCTTCCTGTCCTTCAGATGGAGGAGACGGTGATACGGTCAAAATCACGTAGATTTGTGACAAAATAAAAGTAGGGAGCAAAGGATGCGCTGGAAGAGAAGGGAGGAGAGGAGGATCTGGTTGGGTATGTAGTCCGCCAGCGCTGTTCCCAAAGTAGAAGGCATGGAATGCCTTTGCCTGCTCCCATACCAGGCGTAAACGCCTTGAAAGGTATTCTTCTGCCTGTATCGCCCTCTCGGGTCAGCATTTAGAAGCTGAGCACATCTGGCCGATATAACTTACGTTCGACGGCCACGTTCCCACAACTTGAAAACCTTTCAGCACCAACTCGTCGATCATTTCCACTTCTGTAGGGACAAGAGGATTCGTTGGATCCTCAAGAAACCCTTTCGAGGCTGACAACATCCTAGAGAATGTAGACAGACGTGCGGGTAGGGGAGCTGACACCGAAGGAAGGAGAGAAGAGAGCGATGAAAAGTGGGATGAGAGAGCTGGACGGGTGGGGATCACCTTGGATTTATTGTTTGCCGACTTTGATTTAGACCCCTTGGTAGCCTTCAAAGTTGAAGTTGAAGCTTGAGGCGGCTGAGAAACGTCGTTTAAGCGCGACTGAGCTGAACGAAGCGCGTCCACTTCATTCTTGGTTTCTTCGAGTGCAAGGGAGAGCTCGACGGCGCGTTCTTTAAGAAGAGTAAGGCGGAGGGACTGTATGTAGTCTGTTAAGTATGCTCGCGTTTATACAACGTCTTTCGAGCTCAAAAGAACCTGCCGTGAATGTTGCTTGTGGCTGGCATGGTACGTAAGATAGCACCAGCCTGTTCAGATTGTTAGCAAATTTGGCATCAAATAGAAATACAAACAGTGGCCAGTCGTAGTGGTAGCAGAGAGTCCTCCATGATATATCTGGATTTAGTAAAGGTATTACTTGACATAGCTGTTATTTGCTGAGAACATTAATTCTCCGAGGTTAATTGCGAATGTATTAATTTGCTGCGGATAGTTGAACGTGAAATTTGGTACTGCCGCAACTTCATTGAAGAAATTGCCGACTATTCCTTTATTCCTTTCACAAATCATTTCAGAAAGCAAATGACGATGAGCTCCATCACAGAAGTCAGCCAAGTTTCATCTGCAGAGGAGCGTCCACGCATTACCAAGCGCAAACTCGAGTCCGTAATCAGTCTCTTGGACTCAGCAGCTCTCGCACCTGTCACAGAAGAGCGTCCAAAGAAGCTTATCAAACGGGCAGAGCCGTACGTCTGTTCTTATTTAATCAGTAACTATAACAACTGAATAACCAAAAAAACGTCTTGTTGCAGTGTACAATGGGCACCCCTGATAGCTCACGATGGACTAAGTGAAATTAATACTCAGACGTCGAATGAAGTACAGAAACTTCTACTGAGCGTTAATATCGAGAACTGGTCGTAGCGCTGTGATTCGTTGTCACGTTGGAAAATTCTGAATACTCCAACGCAGGCGAAGATCGTCTCCGTGGTCTTGAACCTGAGCCGCTGGCGTGAGACGTAGCACTGTTTGCTGACTTCTGGCGTCTATTTTTGCTGCTAAAGGATGTGAGAAGAGCGCGATCTGAAGGAGCACGATCGGGGACAGTAGGGATACGAGACAGGGCGGAGCGTTCATCTTCCCTCCTGGACGTTCCATGATCGCTTGAGTTGGCCCGATGTGATTCTCGAACCATGTCGCTGAACTCGCTAGATCTCGGCATATCCATTCGTTGGCGGGAAGCTTCTGGCCGTGATAGGTGGGGTTGGTGGTACTGACGGTCGTCTTCTCTAGAGGTTGAGAAATGCGATCTGCTTTCCGGGACTGGCGTGAGATAGTCTCTGTGCGAAGGTCGGTCATCGTAGTCTGTGTATCGGCGACTAGTCGCAACTCGGTGGTGACCTGTTTCTGTTGGTGCAATGGAATGATCGTCCCTCGAGTATCTACTCTCGTACTCCATCCTTCGTTCCCGCTCACGAGCCTCTCGCTCATCTCTTCCTCTGCCAATAGACCCATTCAATCTGCCCAAGTCTTGGCGAACAGTCTGCACGTAGGCATAATCTCCGCCAGGTTCTCCAATATCACTCAAGCGCTCTCTCTTCCTTTCCATTTCCCTCTCCCCCCATGTTTCCTTCTCTCTCCATAGCTCGTCGTCTCTCCTCCTCTCCTCGATACTCCTTCTTTCTTCCTCTCTCCGCCCCTCCTGTCTCCTCTTTTCCTCAGCCCGCCTCTCTGCCCTCCGTTCCCCATCCCTCCTCTCGTCATCTTCCCCCTTCCTCCTCACGTGGTCATAGTCCTGAGACGAACCACCATATCCATCCCCGCGTTCTACTCGCATTCTCTCGTCATCTCTTCGCGTCCTCCGTTCCCCATGACCATCGTAGCCTTGAGAAGAACCGCCATAGCGTTCCCTCCTGCCCTCGCTCCGCTCCGGATCATACTCTGACATGTTGTCGTAACCCCACGTCGTTTCTCTCCCAATGTAACCACGGGAAGCCTCATCCTTTAAAGACTGGCTCGAGCCCTCATGTCTGATTGGCATCCTCAACTCACCATTAACCGAGCTCCTAGATTCCTGCCTTCTCAAAGATTCCCTGGAAGGAACGGATCCAAGTGGCATCCTCCGCTCTCCGTTGAGCGAGTCCCTCGACTTCTCCCTCTGTAATTCCCTCGATTTTGTCTCTTCAGCAGAAGCTTCACTGGATATGTTCCCGCTCCTTTCTTTGCCTTCTCCTTTATTGTCTTGAGTGACAAACTCGACCTTGAACCCATTCTCCTCGAGAATGAACTTCTTGACTGGCTTATGCTGGTTATCGACCAGTATATCAACTAGGCTGCCAATACTGTGAGTGGATTGAAGAGGGGCTGGACGAGTTACAGGGCCCGTAGTCAAGTCAGACGGCGGAGGAGGAGGCTGACTTGTCACAGGAGCAGGAGCGTAAGGAAGAGCTGGTGACGAAGATGGAGGATAAGCTGGCGAAGGAGCATGTCGTGAAGGAGGAGGAGGGATAATGTTGGCTATCGATGGAACAGGACGGCGTGGGGCAGACGTTGAAGGGGGAGGAGGGAAGGCTGGAGATGGAGCGAATTGTCTGGAGAAGGATGCAGGCGACGGAGCGGGATGGTGTGCCGCAGAAGGAGGACTGAAAGGCTGTCGTCGGACTGGGTGCAGGTGTCTTCTTCCCACCTCCCATTCAGGACGCCTTCCCAGTAGAGGTGCTGAAGCGGGAGTAGGTGCATAGTGATCTGAATACGAAGGACTGAACGATGCAGAATAATGTGTCGGTCTCCTCGGGAACTCTCGTTCGAGAGGTCTTTCGGGGAGCGAAGCCGAAGGAGAGACATGTTGGAACGTAGCACTCGATGGAGGGTTGAATGTATCATGAGGGTAGCTGGGTCGACTGCCAGTCTCTCGCCTCGAAAACTTATCAGGCAAAGAAAGTGGCGTATGAACCGGCGGGGTTGGAGGGTCCTGAAAGAGGTCTCTTAACGCGTCATTCGATGCGCTCTTCCTCGCCTTGGGCACAAAGATAACCGGAGGCCTGTCTCCACTTCCATAATCCTCATCTGCGTCCTGACCATCCAGATTGCGGGACGGCCGTGTTTGCCCTGGCAAACCGCTGTTGACAGCAGGATTACGATTTGTAGGAGGGAGAGGAGGAGGTAGCATTGAGCTGCTGGGTAAAGCGGAGGTGGGAGGAAGAAATGTGGAAATGTGATGGCGGGCGTCACAATGGATAACTAAAAATTACATAGGTTAATTACGCGGGAGGAAGCATTGGGATGGCGCTACTCACCTGCACTTGGCGGTGGCGTTGGCCGCGATTCTCTTTGCAGTGAGTTATGAGTGGCCGGAGGCAGGATGGAATTAGAATGAGCAAGATCGGCTACAGCTGGCGGTGTTGGACGTGAATTGGTAACTGTTTGCTGACTTCTGGCGTCTATTTTTGCTGCTAAAGGATGTGAGAAGAGCGCGATCTGAAGGAGCACGATCGGGGACAGTAGGGATACGAGACAGGGCGGAGCGTTCATCTTCCCTCCTGGACGTTCCATGATCGCTTGAGTTGGCCCGATGTGATTCTCGAACCATGTCGCTGAACTCGCTAGATCTCGGCATATCCATTCGTTGGCGGGAAGCTTCTGGCCGTGATAGGTGGGGTTGGTGGTACTGACGGTCGTCTTCTCTAGAGGTTGAGAAATGCGATCTGCTTTCCGGGACTGGCGTGAGATAGTCTCTGTGCGAAGGTCGGTCATCGTAGTCTGTGTATCGGCGACTAGTCGCAACTCGGTGGTGACCTGTTTCTGTTGGTGCAATGGAATGATCGTCCCTCGAGTATCTACTCTCGTACTCCATCCTTCGTTCCCGCTCACGAGCCTCTCGCTCATCTCTTCCTCTGCCAATAGACCCATTCAATCTGCCCAAGTCTTGGCGAACAGTCTGCACGTAGGCATAATCTCCGCCAGGTTCTCCAATATCACCCAAGCGCTCTCTCTTCCTTTCCATTTCCCTCTCCCTCCACGTTTCCTTCTCTCTCCATACCTCGTCGTCTCTCCTCCTCTCATCTCTCCTCCTTCTTTCTTCCTCTCTCCTCTTTTCCTCTGCCCGCCCCTCTGCCCTCCGTTCCTCATCCCTCCTCCTGTCATCTTCCCCCTTCCTTCTGACGTGGTCATAGTCCTGTGACGAACCACCATATCCATCCCCGCGTTCTACTCGCATTCTCTCGTCATCTCTTCGCGTCCTCCGTTCCCCATGACTGTCGTAGCCTTGAGAAGAGCCACCATAGCGTTCCCTCCTGCCCTCGCTCCGCTCCGGATCATACTCTGTCATGTTGTCGTAATCCCACGTCGTTTCTCTCCCAATGTAAGCACGGGAAGCCTCATCCTTCAAAGACTGGCTCGAGCCTTCATGTCTGATTGGCATCCTCAACTCACCATTAACCGAGCTCCTAGATTCCTGCCTTCTCAAAGATTCCCTGGAAGGAACGGATCCGAGTGGCAGCCTCCGCTCTCCGTTGAGCGAGTCCCTCGACTTCTCCCTCTGTAATTCCCTCGATTTTGTCTCTTCAGCAGAAGCTTCACTGGACATGTTCCCGCTCCTTTCTTTGCCTTCTCCTTTATTGTCTTGAGTGACAAACTCGACCTTGAACCCATTCTCCTCGAGAATGAACTTCTTGACTGGCTTATGCTGGTTATCGACCAGTATATCAACTAGGCTGCCAATACTGTGAGTGGATTGAAGAGGGGCTGGACGAGTTACAGGGCCCGTAGTCAAGTCAGACGGCGGAGGAGGAGGCTGACTTGTGACAGGAGGAGGAGCGTAAGGAAGAGCTGGTGACGAAGATGGAGGATAAGCTGGCGAAGGAGCATGTCGTGAAGGAGGAGGAGGGATAATGTTGGCTATCGATGGAACAGGACGGCGTGGGGCAGACGTTGAAGGGGGAGGAGGGAAGGCTGGAGATGGAGCGAATTGTCTGGAGAAGGATGCAGGCGAAGGGGCGGGATGGTATGCCGCAGAAGGAGGACTGAAAAGCTGTTGTCGGACCGGGTGCAAGTGTCTTCTTCCAACCTCCCATTCAGGACGCCTTCCCAGTAGAGGTGCAGAAGCGGGAGTAGGTGCATACTGATCTGAATACGGAGGACTGAAGGATGCAGAATAATGTGTCGGTCTCCTCGGGAACTCTCGTTCAAGAGGTCTTTCGGGGAGCGAAGCCGAAGGAGAGACATGTTGGAACGCAGCACTCGATGGAGGGTTGAACGTATCACGAGGATAGCTGGGCCGACTGCCAGTCTCTCGCCTCGAAAACTTATCAGGCAAAGAAAGTGGAGTATGAACTGGCGGAGTAGGAGGGTCCTGGAAGAGATCTCTTAACGCGTCATTCGATGCGCTCTTCCTCGCCTTGGGCACAAATATAACCGGAGGCCGGTCTCCACTTCCATACTCCTCATCTGCGTCCTGACTATCTAGATTGCGGGACGGCCGTGTTTGCGCTGGCAAACGGCTGTTGACAGCAGGATTACGATTTGTAGGAGGGAGAGGAGGAGGTAGCATTGAGCTGCTGGGTAAAGCGGAGGTGGGAGGAAGGACTGTGGGAATGTGATGGCGGGCGTCACAAGGGATAACTAAAAATTACATAGGTTAATTACGCGGGAGGAAGCATTGGGATGGCCCTACTCACCCGCACTTGGCGGTGGCGTTGGCCGCGATTCTCTTTGCGGTGAGTTATGAGTGGCCGGAGGCAGGATGGAATTAGAATGAGCAAGATCGGCTACAGCTGGCGGCGTTGGACGTGAATTGGTACTCGGAGGAGCGTACGACGCAGGCTGCAGGAATGGAGTAAGACCTGTAGCAGTTGAGAAATCGGACGGGCCAGGATGGACAGGGGCATGGAGGGGCTCATCTCGGAAAAGATCTGGAAGGGGAAGGTCTGGTAAACTAAAACCAGCAGTAGTGGAGGGGAAAGGATCGCTTGCTCCTTGAGGCAGAGGGAGGACGTTTGAGAGTGGGTGAGGCGGACGAGAAGTGGGTGAGACGCCATTAGGCTCGAGGATCGCCTGTGGTGAAGCGGCGGGCGGAGCGGGTGCAGGAGATGAGAGTGAGATGATGGGTTGAGCAAAGATTTGTTCGATTTGACGAGGTGAAAAGGCTTGAGCGTGCGGCGTATTGGACTTTGACTTGTCCTTCGCTCTCAAAGTGGCGACAGAGACGATTGATGCTCGACGTGAATCTGCGCCTTCCGTTGGAGGCACTAGGTAGTTGACTGGATGACCGGGAGGATCGGAGAGGAGGGGGGCGAAGGCAGAAGTTTGGAGGAAGTCGAAATCGGAGAAGCCTTCGCTCGTGCCGAAACCAAAGGTTGAAGACGATGTGTCAAGGGGTAGATTGAGCATAGAAGTGTCGATTGGATTGAGGAGGTCCGCAATCGAATTCCTCTTTGACGGAGTCGGCTGATCCAACCCTACAGTCAACCCTGAAGGTGCTCCAATGGATTGCTCCGGTCCCATGCCCAATCCCGAAACGGACGACACCGGGGTTGGAAGAGTTGCAATTCCAAGAGTATTGACCCAAGCTGCCGTATTTCCCAGCGTTGAGGAAGAGGCAAATCCATCCATATCGAAATCTAACAATGAGTCTTCGGGAATGGTCTGAATCTGGCTCTCCCCTCCATCGATCCGATTCCTTTTATTAGGCCCCTCCAGCCCCTCCTCCCTTCCCCTCTTCGAACCAGCGATGGAGATAGGCTTCATCAATTCCTTCTCCGTCGCCTTCCTCATTCCCTCCTGTTTACCCTTCAAATCGTCCAGGAGAGGTTTCGTAAACTTTGGCTCATTAACTCGATCTTGAAAGAGGAACTCCATCGTTGAAGGCATGTACAAGATGCTCCACTGTGATGCGGTGGCGTTCGAGTCGAACTCGGCAAAAGCTGGGTCCTTCCGGATGCTCCGATCCTGACGGGAGATCTTGCTCGAGCTGGCAGGTTTGGGGGCTAAGCTTTTGAAGTTGTAAGAGACGCAGTGCCAGACTTCTTTCGAGCCAAGGTGCACGAGTCGACAGTGAGTTTTCAGAATCGTGTGCGTCGAAGTTTGGGACTTGGACACAAAGGCGTCTTTGACGGGCGACCTGGGGTGAATCTCAACAATCATTCAACAATGGAAGGAGGCAAAACGAACCAAATGTATCCATCGTCGTAGTACCAGCCGAAGTCCTCTTGATTCCAACTGTCCAACAAAAGGCTCAGCTTCAGTTTCACGTACGCCGAGGAGGGGATCAAGGGAGGTAAGCGCACATCATGGTCCCACTCTCCTCAACGACCCTCCTCCAATCGATATCCTCATTCGTCTTCGGTCTCGCTAGCAGCTTGAGCTTTCCATTTCTCGCTCCCTCCGCGAGAACGGCCAGGTCTCGCTCATCATTCAATCGACTATCGCAACTCCGAAGTCAGCTTTAATCAAGGGAGATAAAGGAAAGTGAACACACCCAACCCAAGAAGCACCGACTTTTGCCTTCTTGGGGGCCATCCCGAGAACGTTCCCTTCCCTCTATGAGGGAGAGTTAATGTGTGCGCTGCTTGATGTTAGTTTGTTTACGTCGGAGCTGGGAAACTTACATTTATTTGGCTTTGATGGGGACTATTGGAGCACGGTCGAGCACACGGTTGGAGAAAAGGAGAGAGATATTAACAGGGATTAAGGGATTAGGCTGGGGATTAGGGGCACAGAGAAGCAACGATGGTGGTCGTTCAGGATGTTGATCGCCTTTTGTTTTGCTTTTGTTAAACAAGAAGGAAACTCTTCACGAGATAAGCTCACAACTGTAGTCATCGGTTTAAACCTTATCACTTCCCATTCATTATTTTCAACTTTAAAGTTGCTTTGACAGAAAATGCGAGAAAAAACGACGACTTGCAGGGTTCAAGAACTGTCGAGCGAGCGAAGCAAAGGCAAGGGAAATGAATGGCGTATGGCGATCCTTGAGATAAATTACGGCGTAGGTAGAAACGAGGGAAAATGAATCACATCCGTGAGCTCTTTTCCGAAGAGCGACTCGGTAGTATATAGATTCCGGCTAGACGGGCCATCAAGCTTTCCCTTTGTGCTTCGCAACCAACCACGTTCTTCGACAGGTCCCTGTCGTGGGTCGCACTGCTACCTCACTGTTTATCTATATCAACGGTGTGAAAGTGCTATCTGCAGGAGAAAGAACCGAAGAAGATCGAACAAAGATCCGAAAGAGTGTAGTGAATATCAACTTGTGGAAGCTCCTTGGTTACTCAGGATTTGGATTGATCTTTTGTTCCAAGAAGTTGTGCATCGCTCTAACGACGACCTGGAGGGAGGAGCACAGAGAGGAGTGGAGCGCATTGGACGGACTTGCCCGCAAGGTGCTCGAGATTGGACGTGGATTGTACGAAAGGGGATGCACTTTGCGTACTGCTTCAATTGATGTTGAATTAATCCGTTTGTCAGTGCTCCCGTTATGCTTTTTGCTTACAGTCAATGCACCGTATTGTAGATTACTACTTTGAACCATTGTTGAATGATATGTATTCACTTTGCTGAGCTGAAGTTTGCAGGTCTGTTCTGCGGTCTTCATGTAAGATATTATCCCATTTACACGTTTAACCCTTGAGCCTTCTCTTGTCAGCGTAATTACGAGCGTTAGCATTGCAGGTAAGTGTATTGCCAATGTGCGAGTCTTGAAAGCTTGAAAGTGGAAGTACATGCCTCCGGTCGGAAGTTTGTTAAGGTTACCACTCCAACATTAGCCACGACTGTCGAACTGGTTCAAGTAACTGCTTGTCGATTCTTTGTAGACAGATGAGCGGCCAGATAACAATCAACGTCGGAGCGCTTTCATCCTATTTCTCTTCAGCAGCGAAGTTGGCCGCTGATTCTGTGTCGTCCGCTGCACACAATTCGTCCCTGTTCAAGTCGTCAGGTTTATCTGCCAACTACAACTTTAGCACGGCGCAGCCGCCACAGATCATCGAGATAGGGATATGGAGGGTCCAACAGGCGACTCATAAAGTCAATGGAAAGGTAGTCAGCGTTTGGGTGGTGGAAAAGAGTGCTTTGACTGGTGGAGGTGGTGGGAGGAAGGGGAAGGGAAGGAGATCGATCGAGCGCTAGAGATGTGCAAGAAAGAGGTACGCTCTTTCTTCTTCTAGTGATACACCGGAACCTGCAGCTTGCCATGTTGTTGTGAGGCGTTGCAGGCTTGCTGTGACTCATGAGCCTCAGCATCCAGTATGCTTTAGCAGTGCACGGAGCACTGAAGCTATGTTTGAGCTCTGTTTGTGTATTTGTATCTACGAGAGGTTGGAAGATGATTACATACGAGTTAAGCTCTTATCTTCGAGCACACTCTCCCATAATGCAACATAGACTTGCTTCGTGAACGCACAAGTGGCTGTCAATTCGTTCATTAAAATCGCAGCCTTCATCACATCCCAAATCGTTCATGTTGACCGAACCCTAAAGAGATATTCGCTAAGTGCCTTTAACATGGCGGCGATGGTTTGATATATCATTTTATCGACGATATGGAGAAGCCCTGGATAAGCTGGACAGAGGCAAGTGTATCATGCACGAGACTGGCCTAATAGTTAAATGTCGATTGTCTGGCACATATGCGCGTGAGTTGTATGAGATGAGACTTGATGGCACAATAATAGAAAACCAAGCCTCTTTGTGTCTGCATGATTGTGCTTATTTGAAAAACGGCAGGTTTCCTCGCTCTCCCGCCTTCGACACCCAGCAATTCTCGAGATTGTCGAGCCATTAGAAGAATCTCGGTATGGCTCTTCGTTCCTCCCTGAACTCACTCTAACACATCTGCTTCTAGTTCTTCGCTTTCCTTTGCTACTGAGCCAGTAACGTGCTCCTTGAGGCAGGCTCTCGCCTTCGGAAACACTCGTTCACATAGTGGCGGTTCAGGATCGAGCTCTCAAGACATTGAGCTCGACGAAGTCGAGGTTCGTGGCATTGCATTTGCCCTGTTACGACAATTAGGGCTCAGATGGAGATTTAGATCCAAAAAGGACTCCTGCATGTGGGGAAAGCCCTACAGTTCCTCCACGATTCTGCCAAGATCGTGCACTCCAACCTTACACCTGAAGCCATTATCATTAACGGGAAAGGGGACTGGAAACTTTCCGCTTTTGGGTTCTCCACAACTTTGCAAGACCTCAATGGCAATCCTCCAAAGTGGGAGTTCCCCGAACAGGATTTCACCCTCCCACCTTCGATGAGCAAGAACATCGACTATCTTGCTCCAGAGTTTTTATTGGACGAGTGGATTGGAGCTCCAAATGATAGTACGTCTTCCTCTCACATTATGTCTATTGGAATACCGAGCTGATGAAACATCGCGTGTTTAGTGTACGCGCTCGGTTGCGTTATTCATGCTATACATTCGAAGGGAAGCCCCCCTTTCAGCTGTCGACAGAATGTGAATAACCTGCGAGAAAATCTGAGGCAACTGGAGCACGATAAAATTGGGCTGTTACGCTCAGGTTGGCGTGCTATGGGGACGGAAGTACAAGGTCCGTATTCGCGTTTAATGAAGGCCGTGCCCGCGTTGAAACTGGCCATGCACAGATGTTCTCTCTCATTTACTCACGCTGAGCCCATCGTCTCGCCTCTCAGCATCCGCCTTCCAGACCTCTTCATACTTCAACTCTCTGCTAGTATCCACTCTCAAGTTCCTGGACCGCGACACCTTCAATTCCAAGACTCTGGAGGAGCAAACGTCCTTCATGAAAGGATTGGTGAAGATCATCAATCAATTCAGTGACAAGGTGGTGCGGCGCAAGATTCTCCCTTCTCTCCTTGAAGAGACGAGAAAGCATCAGCTCGTCCCGTTCATCATCCCTAATATCGTTGTCATTGTATCGAAGATGACGGCAGACGACTTCAGAGACCAAGTACTTCCCCAGCTCAAAGGCTTGTTTACAGTCAAAGAACCCCCTCAAGTTCCCTTGTCGATGTTGGACACACTGCCAGTGTTTCAAGAGAAAACTTCGCCCGTTACTTTTCGAGAGGAGATTATGCCACTCGTCTATGGGTGTCTCGAAAGTGAGATCCCGCCTGTGCTGGAGAAGGCGCTCAAGGTGAGCCATTCAAGTTTTGTACTCAATGTGGACATGCTGAATCGGTTTCTGTAGATCGTTCCGACACTCAGCGAGAGCTTGGACTACACGACCTTGAAACAGATCCTATTTCCCAAAATCACAACCGTGTTCGCCAAAACTACCCTCCTTAGCGTCAAAGTTAACACTCTCATGTGCTTTTATGCCATGATCAAAACGTTGGACAAATTCACGCTCACTGAGAAGCTGGTACCTTTACTCTCGAAAATCAAGACTAAAGGTTCGTTGTTTGCCTTTGTACGCGTGGACGTTAGTTCAGGATTGAAACAGAACCAGCCGTCATGCTCGCAACATTGGCTGTCTACGAAGAAATGTCACAGAAGATTGATATCGAAGCGATAGCGACGATGATTCTTCCTCAACTTTGGACTTTCTCCATCGGTCCACTGCTGAATGCTGACCAGTTCGCCAAGTTTATGGGGACCATCAAAAAGCTTTCTCACCGCGTGGAGGACGAGCATTCCAGGCACCTCAAGGAGGTTATGCGACTGGAAGAGTCTGCGCAGACTCGCATGGCGAGTCAAGCGCTGGGCAAAGATGGGGAGATAAATTTCGAAGCTTTGGTGAAAGGTGTAGATGCTGAAGTCAATAATCCTGTTTCGAATGGAAGGACATCAGATGTCGCAGCTGATCCTTGGGGAGCTATGGACGGTGCAAATGGGGTAAGAGGTTAACGCTGTTAAAACTCTGAATCAGTTGTCTAATCTCTTGTCCAGCATGGTTCTCCTCGAACCAGCATCTCCAACCCAGGGCCATCTTCCTCACCGATTCCTGCAAGAGCCGCAAGTCCGATGAGGCTAGGCAGGAGCTCAATGGCTGACTCCTTCTCATCTAATGCATCCTCGCCATCCATCTTTCCCACCGAAGTTCGTTCGTTTGGCTCTCTCTCGAGCACACAGTCTGCATCTATTGCGCCAAGTCCTCAGTCCTCGATCCCTTGGTCTCAACCACAATCGCAACAGACCAAACCTCAATCTTCTTTCACACTCCCCCCACCACTCCCTGCCAGCAATTCTTACACTGGAAGCGCAACAGCCAATGCGTCATCCTTTACCATCCCTCCACCCATGCGACCTCAATCCTCATCCTCCTTCACCATTCCACCACCGATGCGTCCTCAGTCAACTTCTGCTTCTTTTTCTATACCACCTCCACAAGCATCAAGTTCAACATCGGCATTTGCTTCAATCGCTCCCCCTATTCGTCCCATTTCGTCGAACTCGACGGGCAAGATACCTCCGCCGACATCTATGGCGGCAATGACTGCAGGAAAGCCAAACTACAACGTCTCTATACCGTCCATGTCACCGCAAACGCCTTCCATTTTCCCTCAAACCACCTCGACAGGTTCGGCTCCAGCATCAAACATCGGCGTGATGAGTCCTTCTCTGCCAACAAGCCCACCAGCGCCGAAGTGGAACATTGTCTCCCCTCCTGGATTCACTCCTGGCAGTGTAATGCAGCCAAACCGGACTAGCAGTACTCAGAGTTCATCGAACCTGAAAAGCAACTGGAGCGACTTTGATCCTTTGGGATGAAGGATGTAAAGCATTGACTTCCTTGTTTACCACTAGATTTGAATTTTTCATGGGTGAAATGGTTTGATCTGTTCATGCAATTCGAAGAGGTCACTGTTGTTCCAGCTCGCACTAATGCACATGTCTTGAGAGGAACGAAATCAAAGCAATTGTTAAACGTTAAAATCAGTGAATATGCAACGGGTTGAATGGAAGTGGCTTATGAATGGAACAGAATATGTCCAAGTTGGAATGAGGAGACGAAAGGAGACTGGTTTAAAAAGGTACCATAAAATTAAAGGAACTCACAACCCATGCACTTCACGAATGGAGAAAGACAAATGTTCCCAAAGCAAAGGAGAGGTATAGGTTTACATTACAACCGATCTCAACGGCTGCTGCTGTCTAGAAACGGTCCGCATGGGTTGGGGAACAGTCAAAGTGTTCGAGGGAGAAGGATGAGGGCTAGATGAAGGAGAAGTAGGGCGAGATCCCTGCGGAGTGTGAAGGAGAGGTGTAGACGGAACTGAGCGGTTGTGAGCAAGATGCGATTTCACAAGATGTCCCTATATTTCCCATAAGCACAATCTTTCAAGATGGCACAAGGAACAACGTACAGCCGCAAGGGCGCTCATGAGTGACAATTCGCCAGCCATGACTGCAGCGCAGATAACTCGAGCGAGCCGGCGTGCGTTTTCTCCAGGCATTTCGTCGTTCGATCCTCGAACGCCTAGAAGATCAAGCATGGCTTGTTGGGGACCAAGGACTGAGGAGTTGGGGTCAGGTTCTGTATTCTCACTGATGGGAAGACGTACTGGTTCCACCTCCAACAGTACCTACTTCGATGGAAGGCATCGAGCATGTGATGAGAAGGTCCTTGCCTCCATTGATGCCCTCCATGAGGGTCATGCAGTTCGAGCTCTCGACATTCTGAGCCGGATCTTGACCACAAGCAAGGAAGAGAGCCTGTTTAATCAACTATTAGTATCAGGGCTATGCTATCAGGGAAAGCTCGGCGTACTGTGACAATGTTGGCAGCGTGAGCATTGTTGCCGCCGATAGAGCCGGCCAACGCGCTTCCAATGAGATTCTTCGATATATTGAGCTTAACGAGATCCTCAACAGTCGTTTTCAGGACCTTTGTGACGACGTCTCCTGGCACAATTCCCTCAGCCACGACGCTCTTGCCTCGTCCTTCAATCCAATTGATGGCTGAAGGTTTCTTATCGATACAGAAGTTTCCAGAAAGAGCAATGATCCTCATTTCTGGAAAGTGTTCCACCATCATCATATCCAGCGCCCTTTCGGTCCCCTTAGAAATCATGTTCATCCCCATTGCATCCCCTGTCTGAGTCGCAAACCTCACGTAGAGGCTTCGTCCTGCCATGGAGGACTTGAGATCGCGGAGGCGGGCAAAGCGAGAGGTGGAATTGAAAGAAGCTTTCATGAGGTTTGATCCCTCTTCCGAATCGAGCCATTGTTTCGCTCGCGCACAAGCTGAGATGGAAGGGAACTCGAGAACGGGTCCACGTGTCATCGCATCTTGGACCAAAACAGTCGTCACTCCGCCTCCTGCGTTCAATGCCTTGCATCCACGAGATGTGGAAGCGACGAGTGCTCCTTCTGTCGTGCCCATAGGAATAGGAACCGGGACACCATCGACACGAAGAGGTCCAGCAATACCGACGGGGATGGGAACATATCCGACGACGTTCTCGCAACATTGGCCCATGACTTTGCTGTAGTCGTAATTCTTATAGGGGAGATTGGAGTGCTCGAGATTCTTGCTCAATGAAGCGCGCGCTATAGATCATCATCAGCTGCGTGCTCAATCTCAACATGGGCAGGGGAACGCACAAATGAGAGCCCTTCTCAACCTCACTGCCCTTTCGTAGTCATTTAGCAGCTTTTCCAACGCATAAGCCGCGACTTTGCCCTTCTGAACCAGAGCAATGATCTCCTCATCGGTCAACATCTCAGCTCCAGCACCACCAGCAAAGAGTTCAAAGCATTCGTCGACGCTCCTCTGCTTCGCAACAACGCTGAGGGAATGCTTAGTCGTATCGTCCTCCGCCACCACATCAGTCACAGCAAAGGTGGGGTTCTTCCTCGTTCCCCTAAGCGAGATAACAGGCACATTTCTGTCTTTATCGTGATGAGGGACCATGGGAGCAGCAAGCGA
>MU271413.1:47050-69789 GCA_021432655.1 Atractiella rhizophila
GTCGGCTGACCTAAATGCAAGGTTGGAGCCGTCGTGCATTACGTTCGAGTTGGCCAGAGTTGGCAAATCCACCGCAACTGGAACCATCCTCAGCCTCTGGCCAATGAACACCGAGCTAGCCGTTTGGACTAGAACGCAAGGAAGATTCGCTTTGCAGCATCTGCTTAGTTTGGGTACTCCTTTTAAGTTCTTTCCAAACCATCACATATAAACAGCGCCATCATCAATCAATCCACTTCCCCTCTCGCTCTTAACAAAGCGAGACTCCCAAGTGTTATCAAGTTGGAGTGTAAGGTGTAAGCAGTCATGGCCACCAGAAAATCCAGTGGCAGCCTAGACGACATCCGTCTCGCCCCAACTCTCCGTCCTGACTCGTTCCCCGTCGATTCGGACCCCATCATCCTCCCAGGGGCGAAGCCTTCCGCCTCGCGCACGCTCTTTACCTTCAATCCAAACGTGATGCCGAATCCCAAAGAGTGCGCTTTCCCGTCAACGGCTGGCCAAACGGGTGGATGTCTAACGTCTGAGAATGGATGTGATGAAACAGCTTCGATAAGATCCAACTCGCACTCGTACAGTCCCATGCGGCCGATATCAAGAGGAGCAGGAACCAACAGAAGTGGGTCGCGCTCCATGGGAGCTGGCTACAAAAGGCGAGAGCTTCTCACGCCCTTGCCTTTCCTCGAGGTTCCTCTTTCCCTCGTTTTCATCCGCAAGCTGAGCTGTTCGAGCTGAGAGATTTCGTTGGGAACAGCGGTGTTGAAGACTGGGAGAGCGTTGCTGTTCGCCAGCTTCTTGAATGTTGGGCTTCCTCTCTCTGTTTTCTTTTGTCAGTAGCGGCTGAGGTTCTGACGCATTAAGCCTGGAGCGCTCCTCATGGACCCTATTGGTGCTACTTATGGCGTGATCGCATACGGAGCGATATTCTACGTCCTTTTGGTGTGTCTCCCTCACTCTCATCTTCCATCACCTAAACTGGCTCTGTTCCTCGCAAAGATTGCAGCCTTCGTCCTCGCCGTCTGTCCGTCTCCTTTTCTCCTTTCTCAGCCTCGGATTGACGGTTATGCACATCTCAGTGGATGAACTCGGCTTAGGAAAACTGGTTAAAAGGATATCGAACGACTTTGGAGGTGGTTTCAGTTTGATCAACTGGTCTGTCCGCCTCCTCCCTTTGTCCACCAACGCTCCTGTGGTGAGGGATCGGAAGACGGAAAGCTCATG
Source organism: Atractiella rhizophila (assembly GCA_021432655.1). Classification (NCBI taxonomy): domain Eukaryota; kingdom Fungi; phylum Basidiomycota; class Atractiellomycetes; order Atractiellales; family Hoehnelomycetaceae; genus Atractiella; species Atractiella rhizophila. Next base: position 48,272 of record MU271413.1, read on the forward strand.
GGAGGTTATAGGAGCAACCCGGATATGTTTGTTCAGTCCCAGTTGATTGCCAATGCGAAGACAAGCTTTGTAGCGCCGCCAAAGGAGATCAGTGGGACGAGTAAGAAGGGCGTGTTGAGCTCCAAGGTGCGTCGTCTCTCCTGGTTTCTCTTCCGAAACTGTGAGAGCTAGGCATTGACGTTGATCTTGACTCATTGTACTAGAAATACCAATATTTCGATCTAGATGTATGCAAGACTCTCCTCCTGATGAGCTCTATCATGTGCGCACTCCTTCCCTCCTTCGTTATTAATCTAACCTGACTCCGCTGCACGAACAGGTATGAGCGAGAGGACGAATGGGTCCTAAGAGCGGCGGAATACCCGAGTTCGTCTTTCTCTCGCACCGTCGCAAGCGTGACTGAGAAGCTGAGGAAGGATGGACGGAGATCCTCCTCCTTAAATCAGAGGAGAAGATACATTTCGTGACGAGAAAATGGGGAATACGTTTCGCTTCCGTATCTGGTGCGCCATCCACTCCTTTAGTGGCCATCGGCTTATATGATTGTCGACGGCAGACTTTACGACCGTTGCTGGTCCTTATTGTGGGATATTCTATAGCGAAAGTGCAGAACCGTGGATGGTCGTCGCTTTCAAGGTCCGCTCGACCTCCTTCATCCATCACAACCATACTGAGAACCAAGGATTTGTGTGATCGTAGGGAACGAGTCCGTCAAATTACAGCGAGTGGCTGGTCGACACGACCATCGCGCACGAGAGCGCTGGGTATGCTTTATCTTTCCTCGCCTCTCCTAGGCACCAAACGTACTGACGAAGTGTCGATGCAGCGATTGGCTCTGGGGAGACGCTCATCAGGTATGCCCTTTCTACAGCACAACGGTTTTTATCGTCCTTCTCATTACATGGTGGTAGGGATTCTATACCTCTCTCTTTCCTTCTGCGGGCAGTGGCTCAAAAGTCGTACCTTACGAAAGGATTATGGAGACCATTCAATTGGTTGCGAGAGAGCTGCAAGAGAAGTCTGGAACCGATCAAAAGATTCAAGTTTACATCACAGTTCGTCCCTTCCCCTCACTCGCCATGGCGATGACGGATTGTGCAGGGACATTCGCTGGGTGCTGGGCTCGCGTCTTTGTTCTATGCTAGGTGCTTGAAAGCGCCAGATGACATGGGAGACCACTGCGAACTGAGGGATGGGTATACCTTTGGCACTCCTCGCGTATGTCTAACTTTGTTCATCCACCGAACCTGAGCGGATGAATGGCGTGTTAGGTTGGCGACAACATTTTTGTCACGGCTTTCGAGGAATGTCTCAATCAGAAGCAGAACCAGTTCAAGAACTTCTGGCGCATCTGTACGTCTTACTCTCTCAAATATGAGGAGTCTACGTTAAAGAAAGATGAACAGGTAATCAGAGAGGTAATTTACTCTTTCTCTCATCTTGTACCAGCTCACTACCTTGTAGACTTCGTTTGCACCGTCCCGCCTGGACTGGCAGACTTGAGGGAGCGACGAACTAATATTAACGTTTGTCTTTCTTCACATTTGGTTCATACGTGTCTCATCTTGTCGTGCAGCCCGACAGTCTCCTCAACTATGGGGCGATTGGAGGTGAAATGCACCTTACACCTCGTATGTCCCTCCCTCCCTTCTTTCTATCAAGTCATGACCCTATTCTTAGGCAATCACGAATACTTTTATCATTTCAACGAAGTAGGCTATCTTCCGTTCCTAATTTATAATGGTTTAATAATTGGGAAAGGTTGGTTTGCGTGCAGGCAGGCAGGCTAAGGTACATAATGCATTTGCTTTGGGCAAACGCTAATACGAGCTACAGGTAGTCGAAAAAGGGCGGGACCTTCCCAACTTTCCAGCTAAGAAGATTAGCTGGACGGATCCCATCCAATGGACGACGAGGATTGGGCCAACGTTTCCATGGCTGTTCGATCACTTTACTACTGAGTACTGGTTCGTTCTTCACTCCTAACTGCCTAGCTCCTGCTGAAGTGCGTCTGCAGGAGAAGCTTGATAGCCTGTCAAGGAACCTCTTATGATGCTCCCGACGATGAGAGGGATTTTCAAGGGCCGTCTACTCTGCCCACTAGGTTACAACCTTCTTTTCCGCCTTCTGAAGAGCCTGGTTCTGGTGTCTTCTTCACCTAAATCACGCTTTCGATGTTGAACGTTTTTAGTCCTTCTTTCCACAGCCTTAGGCAGTTCCTATTTTGGTGAAGTTGAAATTCAGGGCAAATGAATCTAACTGCGCAAATGTGAATACAGAACGTTGAAGTGATGAATGCTACGCGTTAACTGTATACTTCACACGAGTCTTCCCACGCAGCAAGCTGGTTGAAGTGAATGTCACAACATTTTGATGTAAATTCTAATGATACAAGTCTACTGAAGCAAAGGATATCAAGACCACAGGAAAATCAAAGTTTCAAAAAGCCCTCCTTCCTCCAACTCTCCACAATACAGCCCGACAGTCTTCTTAACTATGGGGCGATTGGAGGTGAAATGCACCTTACTCCTCGTATGCCCTCTCTCCTTTCTTTCCACAAAGTCGTGACCCTATTCTTAGGTAATCATGAATACTTTTATCACTTCAACGAAGTGGGTTTATCTTCTATTCCTAATTCATCCGGATCTAACAATTGGGAAAGGTTGGTTTGCGTGCAGGTAGGCAGGCAAAGGTACATACTGCATTCGCTTACTGCATTTGCTTTTGGCAAAGACGCTAACGCGTGCTCTTACAGGTGGTAGAGAAAGGGCGGGACCTCCCCAATTTCCCTGCTAAGAAGATTAGCTGGACGGATCCTATCCAATGGACGACAAGGATTGGACCAACGTTTCCGTGGCTGTTTGACCACTTTACTACTGAGTACTGGTTCGTCGTCAACCCAACTGCTTAGCTTCCACTAAAGCGCGGATGCAGGAGAAGCTTGATAGCCTGTCAAGGAACCTCTTATGATGCTCCCGACGATGAGAGGGATTTTCAAGGGCCTTCTACCTTGCCCACTAGGTTACAGCCTTCGTTTCCGCCTTCTGAAGAGCCTGGTTCTGGTGTCTTCTTCACCTAAATCGCACTTTCGATGTTGAACGTTTTCAGTCCTTCTTTCCTCAGCCTCAGTCGGTTCCTATGTTGTCCAAGTTGAAACCCAGGGCAAATGAATCTAAGTGCGCAAATGTGAATACAAAAAGTTGAAGTGATGAATGCTACTCGTTAACTGTATACTTCACACGAGTCTCTAGTTGAAGAGAATATCACAACATTTTGATTTAAATCTAATGATACAAGTCTACTGAAGCAAAGGGTATCAACGCCACAGGAAAATCAAAGCTTCAAAAAGCCCTCCTTCCTCCAACTCTCCACAAACTTGCCAATCAGCTCTTTAACAGCTACACCCACTTCCCTAGATGCCTTTGAGACTTCCCTCGTCTTGCTAGTCTCATAAGCCTTGTCTACTCTCTTCTCCCTCTTTCCGTACTTGCTTTCAAAGAAATCGAGCAGCTTCTTCGTCGGATTCTTCTCGAAGTCGGGTTCCGACTTGCTCAGAATGTCCAACCACTTCCACTGATCTACAACTTCAAATTTGAGACCAGCTTGTTTGAGGAAAGCCAAGATGTCGTCCCAGGACGGACGGTCTGATGCACTCGCAGGATTTACGACATGGAAGACTGGGGCCAATCCCGTCAGCTCTGGATCACTAAGAGTCAAATCCACAATGATCTTGGCGGCCCAATCGACGGGGAGCCAGTTGGGTCGTTCGTCAAAGGAGGGCACAACCCCGAGGGTGTCTGCGCTCTTGAAGATGAGCGAAATGGCTTCGGTTGTGTTCCACTTTCCATTCTTCGAGTCTCCCACCAGCTGTCCGATCCTCAACACTCCGCTGCGCACCCCCGTCTTCTCACCTGCAGCTTGAGTGATCCGTTCTGCGACCCATTTGGACCGCGCGTACCCCATCCCTTGAGCTGCATCCGTGTTGGAATAGTGTTGTTCGAACACTTGGGTGTCTTTGAGTCCGACGGTCGAGGAAACGGAAGAACAGAAGAAGAAGGAAGCGCGAGATGGGAGGGCGAGCTTGATGAGATGATAGACACCAGCGATGTGGTCTTGCTTAAACGACTCCACGGAAAGGTTAAAGTTGACAGACCATGCGTTATCGATGATAGTGGTCACGGTCGATTGAACCTCCATATAGATTTCCGGTGAAAGGCCCAAGTCTGGCTTGGCGAGGGAGGAAGCTAAGGCGGATACTTTGGACAGGTCGACGGATGACGGATCGTAGCCTCTCTCTTGCAAGGATGCCTTTGTGCGTTCCAAAGCGGAGGCATCATCCCGCGCTCGTGTCAGGCAGTAAACTTTCTTGACTTGTGGGGAATCTACGAGGGTCTTGAGGATATGTGCTCCGAGGGAACCAGTAGCACCAGTGAGGACGACGACGTGAGACTCCACTTTCTTCCTCTCACCCTCCACCTTTTCGAAGTCGGAAAACTCAGCTACCAACCGAACCATCTTTTCGTCCTCGTTCTCTACCTTGCCTGCCTCTCTTCCATTGACGATCGCGTCCAAGTACTGTGCGAGGCGTTCGATGGAGGGATGCTCGTATACGATGTTTTGCCCCAACCTGTTGCCCTTCAGGTCGACCTTTTTCTGTATCTGATTCCTAATCCAGACGCTTTGCAACGAGTCCACTCCAAGTTGAAAGATATCCATCTCCGGCGTGATCTCTCCCTTGAAGGCCTGAACCGAGGGAACTTGGTTCAGGAGGTTGAAGAGGAACTTCGTCCAAGCCTCTTTGGAATCAAGGACGAGTAAGTTCTCCTCCTTTCCCTCCTCCGCCTTCCTATACGTCTCCTCGATCACGTCCGCGAACTCCTTGTACACTCTTCCCCTCAACACCGTTCCCTTGTCAGCCCTCGGAACTGCCGCTCCCCTCGCTCCGATCCGCACCAGCTCCTTCGCGATCTTCGCATGGCTCTCCACTCCATTATTGACCCGCACCACGTCCGGCCAGAGCACCTCCACGATCGCTGCCTCCCCTTTCTCCTCCAGAACGCTCGGAAACTCCTCGTATGCGGGAAAGAGGAGGACTCCGCATGCGGATCTCCCAACTCCAAAGACGACAGCGTCTTTGATGTATTTTGACTCTCGAAGTCGTAGCTCCGTCAAGACAGGATTGACTTTCTCTCCGTTGACAAGGGTCAGGGTGTCGTCTTTCCTACCATAATATTTAAATCGATTAGGATGATCCGGGTGACGAATGAAGAGGTCGCTGGAGGAATAAGATCCGTCCTCGTTCGTGGATCGGACCAAAGAAGGCCACGTCTTCTCGACAACCAACTCATACACCTCCTCCTCACCAGGCTGTCTTTCCCACCTCACACACTTCTCCGCCTTCGGCGTGAGTCTGATCCAATTCCATCCATTGTCCGAAGCATACTCCCTCTCTGAAGTAGCCAGCTGTCCCATCTCCGTCGCACCATAATGGCCCACCAAATTAACGCCTCTCCCGACAAGCACATCTCCGACGTTATCTGGACACGGTGCGCCGCCAAACGTGACAATGTCGCACTTCTTGAGCTCTTCGATCCCTTCCTCCTCTTCGCTCATCAACTTGATGACGTAGGGTACAGCGAAGAACGCCTGAGGATGAAGGAGACGCATGATCTTGACAAGGTTTGGAGCAGTGATTGGCATCGATGAAGGGTACATGCACAGCTGTTTCTGACAATGTATAGCTCTGAAGAAAGTGCAGTGACCGTGTCCATGGTACAGCGGGAGAGTGATGAGACCTGACTTGTTGAAGTTCTGCGAAAAATTGTGTAGCGAGGCTCGATTGTTCAAGAAGATGGGTTTCGGGAGACCCGTCGATCCAGACGAATGAATGATGAACGCCGTCCTGCTCTCTTCCCGTTCACTCGGCTCCCTCACAGGCTTCAAATACTCTCCCCTCTCCCACCTCTCCTTCTCCACCACCCTCCTCAACTCTGGCGTCCCCTTCCCCTCCTTCCTCAAGAGTTCATTTCCGTCCTCAGCATTCCGTAGGTACGCGTCTTGGTACAAAACGACCTTAACAGCGCTCTTCTCGAACAAATTCGCAAGTGCCAGGGGTCCGTTATTGGGAGAGAGGTAGAGGACGGACCAACCGAGACGGATGAGGGCGAGGACGTTGACGATGTAGTGGAAACCGGACTTGGACAGTATCCCAATCACACTGTCCCCTTCTTCGCTCGCTGGCACCAGTCCTTGGGATTGGTATTCTCGAGCTAAGGCGCACGAGTACAGTTGCAGGTCGAGATTGGTGTGATGGTGCAGGTCAAAACCGTCTGGAGATGAGCTGGATGGTGTTGGTGTGAGTAGGATGCGGTGGTCCTGCTTTAGGATTAGACAGGATCGTGTAAATGAAGCGAAGAAGGAAGCGTACAGGTGCAGTCGCTGCTCGATCGTCGATCAATTGGCAGACGGTCTGGAAGTGTTGGTGGGACATCTGCATATTTTCCAGTGAGCACGATACTTGTACACAGGAGATGGCATGCCTTGGAAGTAGTTATTGATTCTGGTCTTGTGTGGGGGATTCCCTGCTGGATTGCAGGGGCAAAGATATGCCATGGTGCTTATAAGACTCAGTGGCCAATGGCGAGCGTGGGGAGAGATGCTCATTCGGCAACGGACCGCTCACTCCCCCATCCCTTTTCCGCCCACTCGCCCGTCTTTTTGTTTAAGCCAGGGACTATCTTTCATCCTGTATTACTATGCTTCTTACTCCAATCCCTATCTGTTTCTTCCTTGAAAACGACCACAGTCACGATTGGCAATGTCATAAATCTCCACAGAAACTGACAGAGACAGAAATACGACAGGAAATACTGTAAAGACAGAGACCTGCCACTTTCGAAAGCTTGGCACTCGGAAGAACAAAGTTCCATGCGCCAAGGCCATCTAAAATTAACACGCGAGCAGAGTCCACCTCCTCCACACCTCCATCGCCCGGACCGCTTGCCCTACCCCGCAACGCCCCATCCATATCGCTGCACGACCAGCGAGAGCGTATAAAAGATGGTTCCTCCAGCTAACGAAGCAAGGGTGCAAGCTCTTCATTTTGCAGCGAGCTAGCGAAATCGTCTTCGAGTTAGCTTATTCTCCTCCAGCAAAACTTCGTGAAACTTGCAAGGTCAAAGATGGCTGAGAAAGTCGCACGTCCCGATTCCATGTCGGAAACTTCGTCCTTCGACGAGAAGAGGAAGGACGACTTTGCGGTTGAGGAGCTCGAGCAGTCCACGCCCGCCGCTCTCAATTCCCAAGTGCGTCTTCGTCTTCCTTCATTCATCTAGCTGACGGGAAGCAATGGAAAGGACGACTCATGGATCGACCGTCCAGGAGCCGTTGATGTCGATTCGCCTCCCGGATGGTTCGCTCGCAGGTTTCTGAAGAAGAACCCGTCGCCAGAGTTCATCAACGATGTGCAGAGGATGAATGAGAGGGAGTTGGACGAGAAGGAGATGAGGAGGATCGATAGGAGGGTTGATTGGCTCATCGTTCCTGCTTTGGGTGTTTGTTATGGCGTATGGTTTCCTTCCTTTCTCAAGCCTCTTCTGACGTGTGGTTATACCAGTTCTATTACGTCGATAAAACAACACTCGCCTACGCTGCCATCTTCGGAAGTACGTTCTTTTCTTTCTTTGCTCGCATAAATAACTAAATATTGTTCCGTTACAGTCAAGAAAGACCTTAACCTCACAAAGTCCGACTACTCCTGGCTCTCCTCCATCTTCTACTTTGGTGTACGTCGCTCTCTTTCTACCTACTCAAGAGCTCAAGACGTTGTTTCAACAGTGGCTATGCTGGGGTTTCCCAACAAACTACTTGTGCGTCTAAAACCTTCACTCCTATCCAAACTATCCACTAACAGCAACTGGGCGACAGGATGAGGAAGTTCCCTCTAAACGCCTATCTCGCCGTCAACGTCAGCAGCCTTCCCTTCCGTCGCATGTTTCCTGTCTTTGCTGACTTGGGGATATCACACCCAGATCTTCCTCTGGGGCCTCCTGCTCATGTGTCAAGCAGCATCCAAAAACTTCGCAGACATGATGGTCCTCCGTTTCCTCTCCGGAGCATTCGAGGCTGCCGCTGACCCCTGTTTCCTACTCATCACGGCCACTTGGTACACAAGGGGCCAAGTCACTGCACGACCAGCGAGAGCGTATAAAAGATGGTTCCTCCAGCTAACAAAGCAAGGGTGCAAGCTCTTCATTTTGCAGCGAGCTAGCGAAATCGTCTTCGAGTTAGCTTATTCTCTTCCAGCAAAACTTCGTGAAACTTGCAAGGTCAAAGATGGCTGAGAAAGTCGCACGTCCCGATTCTATGTCGGAAACGTCGTCCTTCGACGAGAAGAGGAAGGACGACTTTGCAGTTGAAGAGTTCGAGCAGTCCTCGCCCGCCGCTCTCAATTCCCAAGTGCGTTCTCGTCTACCTTTCATTCATCTAGCTGACGGAAAGCAATGGGAAGGACGACTCATGGATCGACCGTCCAGGTGCCGTTGATGTCGATTCGCCTCCCGGATGGTTCGCTCGCAAGTTTCTGAAGAAGAACCCGTCGCCAGAGTTCATCAACGATGTGCAGAGGATGAACGAGAGAGAGTTGGACGAGAAGGAGATGAGGAGGATCGATAGGAGGGTGGATTGGCTCATCGTCCCTGCTTTGGGTGTCTGCTATGGCGTATGTTTATCCTTCCTGTCTTAAATCTCTTCTAACGCGTGGTTTCACTAGTTCTATTACGTCGACAAAACAACACTCGCCTACGCTGCCATCTTTGGAAGTATGTTCTTTTCTTTTCTTTGCTCCCCAAATAACTAATATTGTTCCGTTATAGTCAAGAAAGACCTCAACCTCACAAAGTCCGACTACTCCTGGCTCTCCTCCATCTTCTACTTTGGTGTCCGTCGCTCTCTTTTTACCTGCCCGCGAGCTCAAACCACTTCTACAGTGGCTCTGCTGGGGTTTCCCAACAAACTACTTGTGCGTCTACAACCTTCACTCCTATCGAAAGTATCCACTAACAGCAACTGGGCTACAGGATGAGGAAGTTCCCTCTAAACGCCTATCTCGCCGTCAACGTCAGCAGCCCTCCCTTCCATCGCATGTTTCCTGTCTTTGCTAACTTGTGGATATCACACCTAGATCTTCCTCTGGGGCCTCCTGCTCATGTGTCAAGCAGCATCCAAAAACTTCGCAGACATGATGGTCCTCCGTTTCCTCTCCGGAGCTTTCGAGGCTGCCGCCGACCCCTGTTTCCTACTCATCACGGCCACTTGGTACACAAGGGGCCAAGTCCCGACACGGATCGGCCTTTGGGTATGTCCTCTGCCTGTCTCCTCTGTCCAGGAATGTTAAAAGGAGCGCCGTAGTATGCCTGGAATGGAATAGGTACGCTACAACTTGTTTCATAAATCTAGAAAGGAGACATTTTCTCACTCGGCTGGAAGGTATTGCTTTTGGCGGTTTGTTGGGATACGGCATCGGTAATATTCCTTCGACTGACAAGTTTCCGAGTTGGAAATACGAGTTTCTGATCATCGGAGGTTGGTTCTTCCTTCTTATCTTTACACCAGATGCACTGAAGAATCTATCTCGTGTGGTGTGATTAGCGATGTGCGCACTATGGAGTGTCATCCTCTACCTCTTTGTTCCGAGCTCCCCATACGACTCCAAATGGTTCACTCGTCGGGAGCGTCTCATGATCGTGTCGAAGAAGAGGAACGAGCAAACTGTGACGGATAACAGGCATTGGAAGTGGGACCAATTCTTCGAAGGATTGCTGGACCCAAAAATCTACCTCTTCTTCCTCTTCGGATTCACAGCTAACGTACCCAATGGAATCACCTCCAACTTTGGAACGCTCATCGTCAAGGGATTCGGATTCAGTACCCTTGGAACGACCCTCATGCAGATCCCTTACGGCACAATCATCGCCTGCATGTAGGTCTTCAATCTTTCTCCTTCCCCGCGACATAGTTCTGAATTGTGTCGCCTTGCAGCATCCTGCTCGCCATCTACCTCAATCGGGTCATACCTCCAGGAAACAGAACTTACCTGATGGCAGCAACGAACGTCCCCACCGTGGTCGGATTCGCCATGTACGTCCACTCAAGCGCTTCCTTACCCCCTGCCTAGCTGACCTCCATCAAAGGATGCGCTGGTGCTCAGGCACTGCTCCCCGCCTGATAGGATACTGGATGACTGGCGCCTCCAACGCCACCTTCGTCCTCGGCCTGTCCATCGTCTCCGGAAACGTTGGTGGACAGACTAAACGAGCCGTCGCTTCAGCAGCCGTCTTCTTAGGTCTCGCAGCAGGAAACATCGTCGGTCCCTTCCTTTGTCCAGATCGTCAAGCCCCTCTCTACCCCCTTGGTGTGGTGGGGTCTATGGTGTCGAGGGCTTTGGAGGTGCGCGCCAACCTAGTCGTTTTCTCTGTGGATGTGGAGACTGAAATGTTGTCGTAGATCGTCGTCATCCTCGTCCTTAGGGTCATCTTCGTGTGGCAGAATAAGAAGAGGGATAGAGCGGTCAAAGAGGGAAGGGTCACTTATAACGCTGACGCGCTCGCGTTGGAGGATATCAGTGATTGGAAGGTTCGTTAGCGCGGCTTATCGTCTCTTTCGAAACGGATGCTGATTGTTGCTGTTCAGAATCCCGCTTTCAGGTATATCACCTAAGCAGACAGTTCAGCTCACGAGCACTTGAAATGATCTTGATGCATTGATGCGTGATGGAGCCAGTGGGAGGAAAACTGTACATTTAGCAACGTATGAGCATTGCGAACTCCGACATTTCAGCTATCAGGCATGCTTCATGTCAAAAAACAGGGTCCCAATTTAGTGAATCATGCAATGCCGTCAGAAAGCTTTGCGCGCCGTCTTCACAAGTTGGAGTCCATCCAGTAAATCCTCCCTTCCCATTTCTCTAAAGACTTCATATCTACTCCACCATCGAATTCTTCTGTGTCTCTGACATTGCTCACTACCATACGAGCATTCTTCCATTCTTGTGGTAAAATGTACTCACAAGAACCAGCACTGAAATTGAGGACAACCAATGCACTCTTGCCACGTGACGATGTCCTCACAAATGATAGAATATGTTTATTCTCCTTTTGGAGCCCCTGATAGGAACCATACACCTGATCTCTCTTACTCACTACTGATCGTTTTGAACAAAGAGGGAGGAACGACGCACAAAGACATCTTTCTCAAGCTGTCTGAAACGCAGCATCCTCTTCCAGAACGAAAGCACGCTCTTCTCGTCCTTCTCCTGGATTTCAGCATTGCACGTTTGATAGTCGTCATTGACTCGCATCCATGGTTCTCCAGTGGTGAAGCCAGCATTGTCAGCTCCGCTCCATTGCATCGGTGTTCTTTTCACCAGTTGCATTAGTCAGTCTGTCAGAGAAGCGAAGGAATATGACCCACCGTGCGTTGTCCCGGGATTTCTTTTGAAGCAAATTAAGGACGTCGCTCATATCGAACTGTTCGCCTGCAGCCTGCCTTTCGAGTTTGACTTTGTGAAAATAATTCACGGCTCTCCAATCTCTATATTCTTTGATGTCCCATGTCTTTGGTATATTTCGCATCCCGAGCTCCTGTCCTAGTGCTAAGAAGCGGCTTTCGGCTTTAAATCCAGAGAAAGTCGGTGCATACCATGCCTTGGTATATTACCAGTGTCCCTGGCCGCGAGATCTGTAACATAGCGAGCAGCTTTGCTCCCACTTCTCTATCCTCGATGTCGTCGTCTGTGTATCTGCTCACAGCTCTCGGACCATCATGAGTCTCCAAATAGTTAATTTCCCAACCACCAGCAGTCGTGATTTCATTCCACTTTTCCAGTATGTCAGCCATCCCTTGGACGCGCCATTGGCGCCATGAGAACGGGCCAGTACCAGGAGCGTCATCCAGGCGGTTAAGGGGAAAGTAGTAGCATAGATTGAACTCGCGACAAGATGGGTGGACATAAGACAGAACTGTTTGCACGTTGAGAGTGTTGGACAACTGACCTAAGGAGACGGCATGGGGATATGCTGAGAGGACTCTTGTGTTCATTTCTTTGATGTACTCGTGCACGCGTGGTCTAAAGTGGGTGTTAATGTAACTTGACTGGAAAGAGAACAGAAACGTGCCCATTAGTGTATAGGTCTCGAGCTGGTTGGAGAAAGGTGTCCGGGTTTGTTATAGGAGCATTTGGGAGTCCTTCGGTCTTGGAGATTAAATTGATAGCGTCCATCCGGAACCCGTCGACACCTTTGATGAGGGTGAAGCTGCTGTGGCGAAAGAGACGAGCTGACGCTCACCCTTATCTAACCAAAATCGCATGATGTCGTAAACTGCTTCTCTCAAACGAGGATTGTCCCAATTGAGGTCCGGCTGTTGCGGGGTGTAAAGATGAAGATAATACTCCTCTGTCAATTCGTCGTACTCCCAGCAGGACACTCCTCTGCACCACGTTCATCGGTAATGGCTACAGAAAGAGAATTGGACATGTACGCACTGCATAGTTGTCCAGTTATTTGGCGGCAGGATCTCCCCTTCTGCCCCAAAAGTACCAGGTCGCCAAATGTAAAAGTCACGCTTGGGATCCGTTTTTGAGGATCGGGAGGATTGAAACCAGGGATGCTGATCTGAACTGTGGTTCACTACATGCAGCCACAATACACTAACGCTCATCGAGAGTTATTGACCATACCAACGAGATCCATACTACAGATTACAATAAGTTTGGCTCGAGGAGAAGGGGATGAACAACATTAGCTTCATTCCTTTGGAATGGAGGAGCGACAGTAGGGCTTCCCAATCTTTCATTGTGCCGTAATCGGAAGAGATATCGCAATAGTTTGATATGTCGTAACCCTGTCAAGACGAGCTTGAAAGCTTGTTCACATGCAAAAGAATTCTAGGCTTGTACCTGGTCGATATTTGGAGAAGGATAGACCGGTGAAAGGTAAGCCACATTCACTCCCAAATCGTACAGATAATCCACCTTTTGGAGGTCAGGATGCCACGGCATCTTAAAACTGTTCGAAGGACACACTTTGGAGGTTATGCCTTTTAAATCACCAATGCCATCGCCATTGGCATCCAAGAAAGACGACGGGTAAATCTGCGCTGTCTTGAGCAAGGGCTGCAAATGACGAGAAAAAGATGAACATGATAAATGGTCGCATGTTTCCACCATTCTCTTCCTGACATTTCGCGCTAGCTCTAATAAACTGAAAGTAAACGACGTTGGAACAGCTGGATTATCTCTGTGCATATGTGGATATCCAACCTTTGCTTTGCACGACAGCTTTTATGCTGATACTGCTCCTCGTTTAACGACGTAAACTTCGGGATCCAACATTTCTAGCCGCGGACTTGACAGCTTTTATGCTGATACTGCTCCTCGTTTAACGACGTAAACTTCGGGATCCAACATTTCTAGCCGCGGACTTGACGTTCTCCTGTGGTGATTGGGTCACGTGGTTTGCTTGCTGGTTAGCTACTTTTAAGCGCTACGCGCTCCACCAAACAACTCCACAAAAAGACAGAGAAAGAGCCGCGATGGCAGACCAAGAAGGTGTGCAGTCCGTACCCATCCAAGCTCTCGGTGTCGAGCAGCTAGCAGCACTCAAATCGCAACTGGACCAAGTGTGTGTCTCTCCCTCGCCAATCAACTTCTCACAGACTGTACTGTATCTAGGAAATCGCAGTGCTTTCGCAGTCGTTTTCTTCTCTACGTTTGGCACTTGGGAGGTTTCAGTCTTGTGTGAGCTCGTTGGATACCTTGAACGAGGGAAATAAAGGTCCGTTTTCTCGTTGTGCGAAGAAAAGGCCAGATCGAGAGGGTGAACGACAGATAAAACCGTGCTTGTGCCTCTTACCTCCTCTCTCTACGTTCCCGGCAAGCTATCAGATGTAGAAGAGGTGTTGATGGACGTGGGAACGGGATATTACGTCTCAAAGGTGCGCTCATCTACTTTCCTTCCAGTTCACGGCTCATTCAGGTTAACAGCCAGTAAAATCGGCGAAAACGTCGTACGAAGCGCGCATCAAAGAGTTAAAGCAGTCCTTAGAAGAACTTCAACCGCAGATCGAGAGGAAGGAGGACAATCGCGCGCTTGTGGTGAAGGAATTGCAAGAAAAGTTGAGCAAGCGGGAGCGAGAGAGAGAAAAGGAAGAGAAGAAGAAACGCAAGTAAATTCCCACCAGCTGCAGCGGCAGCTTTCAAGGAAGTAAATAATGTATCATTTATTACCACATGTATCTGTTCCGGACGGGCTTGTGTGAAGTGCGAAGTAGATTGGAAATGGATCCATGATCTCAAGGTAACTTAGGATTCCAATGTCAAATTGTTGTTCTCATGTTAGAGATGCGAAAAGAGAATGGGCGAAGGAGAGACACAACAGAAACAGGGTTGATAATCCACTGGATCAAAGAGCGAAACGAAAGTTTCAAACACAAACGTACGGTAAACTCTTGACAAATGAAGAGCACTAACCCAAAACAACTCAATATTCACCTTCCTCTATTTATTCGCCTACTCCCTCGGGCCTGGTATACTTGGTAATTTCCTCACTACCCTCGGCACCTTGCTCTGTCCCTGAAAATTCTGTCCAACAGGACTCGACGTTCCTGTCCCTCTGAAACCGAAATCTGAAAGTCGGACAGTCTTCGTCTCTCCCGCGACGGCAGGAGGGATGCTTTGGGCAGCAGCTGCATCACGATCCTCGTACATCCCAATCAGGTTCGATATCCGCGATGGACCAGCAGTGGATGGTCCTGCACCTCCTGATGAGAACTTGGAACGACGCATGGGGTCATCTCCATAATCAATGGGGACGTCGGGTTCTGTCAATCACGAATTCAGTTATAATGTTACACGGGAGGTAAAAGAAGAGTGTACCAGTCCGGTCGCTATTGCGACGCATGCCCAACGCGGGTCTTGCACCATTTCGATCGTGACGATAAGGGTCGACCTCTGAAGGAGAGGCGGGCAGTGCCCTCACTCCTCGGTATACCAGTTCTTCGTTTCTTGTCGGGGATACTGGCGATCGCGCAGGCTCGGTTCCAGCGTCTGACATGCCTCCGTATGGGTCTTCATCGTCATCCGCCACACTTGATTGGCCCTCTGTTGCATATTGAGTTGTTGGCCTGGAAGGAACATAGCTCTCGTCTGTTACGATTTCGGAAACGACCGTAGGGGGACGGACGCTAAGAATCGGCGGGGTTGGGCGGAAAACACGCGTCGGGGAAGCACGAGGGGTGGTGGTTTCCGGTTCTTCGTCTTCCTCCGATAGGACAGAATCTCGCCTCTTTGCGGTCGGATCATATTCTTGGGCTGTCATCCGCGACTTGGAAGAAGTCATAATATCGAGCCAGGTATCATCCTTCGACTGACTCCTCCCATGTCCATTCTGCCCTACCATCTCATCAAACGACGAGGCCTCCCGCTCATCGTACTCGAACGATCCGGTCGGCATTTGCTGGTTGTACGGAGACAGTTGTTTCCCACGTCCAAAAGGCATTCCACCATGTCTGTCCCACTTTGAACTCCGCTGAGAACTGAGAGTCCCTCCAATTCCACGCCCCATGAAAGGGGCATTCGGAGGAGGAGGAGGAGGAGGACGTGGATCATCTCCTCCTCCATGTCCAGCAGTGTTGAGTGTCGATCCGCCGATGGAAGCAGCAGACGAATGAGCAAAATCAGCTCCAGGGGACAGGTCTGTGAGTGCGTCTCCTCCAGCAGAAAGTTTTCTCGTTGGACCGGTGTAGCTGGGGCTGAAGACGGACTGGTCGATTGCTCGATTATTTCCAGCAGCAGAACCAGGACGATTGGCAGAAGAGGAGCTAACTGGCATGGTATTGTACTTTGAAAGTCCAGGGGCAGAGATGGATTCCTTGATGGCGGGCATGGGCAGTGGCTTATCCTTCTTCCTCCTTACCGCACGCAAGAACGAAAGTCTCTTCCCTGACTTTTCCTTCGACTTCCGCTCAATTATTTCCTGCCTATACTCGCTCGGTACCGTCTCCTCAATCAAGAACCATCGTTCCTCTGTTCTCCCGTCGCCATCCAGAGGCTGACTCGAAGAGCCCTCTGGCCGACTCTTCCACTGTATCAATCCCCAACTTGACTCCTTGTTCTCATCCCTAGTCCATCCTGAACTGATCAAAACGTCTGCCCACGCCTCGAAGAAGGTGTCGTCAAGCATGATTGGCCGTTCCTCGACCGGCTGCACATTGTAAGGAAAGGCGGGTAGCTGTTTCTCAGTCTTCCTCAGCTGTTGGGACAGCTCTGCCCTGCGTTCCGGCCACGAAGTGACCTGTTGTTTAACGGAGGAGGAGAAGTCAAGGTCCATTTGAAGGTAGGTTTCCCTGCCTGAGAAACCGGACGATGCAAAGGTTCCCCAATCCATGGTATCGTGTTTCGTCTTTCTCCCTGTCCGTTCGCTCTCCGTCAAATCGAACTGGAGCTTCTTTTCCTCTACGAGTCCATCTCCAAACCCCATATTCGTGAAACTGCTCCATTCCTTCTCCACCAAGCTCTTATAACGTTGCAGATCCCCTTTCACCACATCTACATCCGTCATATCGATGTTGCGAATATTAAGTAGGTGGCGGTAGGCAGATGTGTAAGCGGGTGTAGGAGGCACGAGGGTAGTGGACGAGGAGACGGCGGCAGGTTTCGTGGATGGGAAGAGGAGATTCCAAGATTTCGAACCCGTCACTTCCCACTGCCCTGCCCCGAGGATGATATTCTTGCTATGAAACCTGGCAAGCCGCTTGATTCTCTTCACTTCAACCAGTCTCGCCGTGGCCGTCGGTTTCGTGAGGTTGACCTGGATGGACTGGTCGTACGTCTTGATAAACTCTTCTAGCCGAGCGGGAATATGAACATTAGTGGTAGCCTTCTGGTCTCGGATCTGTCCAACGCCATTGATGTCTTGAAGAGAACTTTACGAAAGGGGAAGAACGTACATAGGCTAGCAACATGTGCTCAGTTGCATGCGTGTATTTCAGCCAAACCGAGTAAGTTGTGTCGAACGTCTCATCATCCGGCAAACCAAAGATATATGCACTGAATAGCGAAGCCAACTTCTTAGGGGTCATTCCATTCTGGTGACTGTAGACGACACATGGTTACCGTCCAGGAAGACCAAATATACGGGGGAGAGGAAGGCAAACCTATAAGCTGCAGTCGAGCTCAGAAGTTCCATTAAGCACTGAAGTAGATTTGAAGTTTGAGTGGAAAGGTGGTATAAAAGATGAGTGGTAAAATAACGAGGCGGATAAATCTTCTCTATTCCACCCACACCCAACGCAACGCAACATCAACCTTCTACACTTTGACCGAGTAAGAAGAGAGAAACGAACCACGCTCCCCAATCCTCCACCTCTCGTACATATCCCAAGCCAAAAAGCCATGTCCACCAGTCGGATTGTAGATGCGTCCCAAAGACCACTTTATCATGCTTGCGAGTGAAAGGGGGGAGGAAAATTGGATATCTATGTATATTCTCGTTAGCTTCCTCTTTTCATTGGCCGATTGGGGCAGAGAGCATACCCCGATACCACGCGCTTGGATCTTGCAAATAAGCACGGATAAGAGAGCAGTTAGCATCCACCGAGATATCCAATGCGCGAGTTGAAAAGATGAGCGGGGTGTCCAGACCTGCAGCCTTTGCATTAGAACGGAAACGTTACGGCAAAATGAAAGTGATACCTCGAGACTTTATTTGTTGCCCGCACTTGCGAATAATGTCTTCAACTCTGTTTGAGAATGAGCATACTATGACGGTGCAAACACTCAGGGGAACGCACTTGACGAGATCGAGCTCCCTCTCTGCCTCAATTGGCCTTTCAACACATCTTTTAACCGCTAGCATACTCAGATAAGGAAAGCAAGACGCACCAATATCCAAACATGAGTTGAAGCTCTTCATCCTCCAATCCACTCAAGCTTTTCCTCCCACCAGCTTCCTTTGGTCGTCCAAACTCATCCACCGTCGCTCCATAACTCGGATACGCAGCTCCTCCTCCACCAGTCCGAGTTGTAGGTTGGACTGGAAGTGTCTTCGACTTTTTCGTGTTCTTGCTGGCGATATCTTTGGCAGAAGGAGAAGGAGGAACCGGAGGAGAAGCAGGTGAGACACCCAAGTTGGGCAAGGGCTCGTCTGCGCGCAGCGACTTTTTGCGATTGAAGATGAAGGACATTACATGAAAATCTCGTTGCTGCTCAAGCTCAGTCGAGTCGAATACTCGAGCTCTGAGGGAGGAGCTGCTGATGGCGAAGGCTGAGGGTGGTCGTCTGGCGGAATGCAAACGGGCAAAGTTCAAACTCTCAAACACCTCCGCCGCCTTAGCTTGTGTCCTTGCTGTTGGGACTTTGTTGAGCCTTCTTTTGCATTCTTTGAGTGCTTCTTTGAACGCTGGTCATTCTTAGAACCTGCACTGAGAAGGCAGAGGTACCTAGCCGAACGCAGGCTTGAACAACTCCCGAGCAGCGAGCAGAACTTCAAGTTGACAATCCACGTGTGCACTGCAGTACAACTTCTCTGAAAAACAAGACAGAACGAAGACGTCAGAATAGGTCAGAAACGATAAATCCCTCATGATATGAGTATTGTGATGGCCATCGCAATACAGGCGAGGGATACGTAAGGCGATAGGCGTTCTCCTGTGTCCCTGGTGTTCAGAACCCATCCAAGGTTATATTGTGAGAAAGGAGCCCGTACCTATTCGTGCGCACTTGAAAAATAAGCCTAGAAACCTAGAAATATTAAGGAGTTGTCAGTAAATATTCTCAGCGAAAGTAGAACAAGATAGCTGAAGAATTGGAGGAATGCCAGCCTAAGTGAGCTCCTTCAGTCCAACAGGATCGTCCCTGCCTCTCATAACTGAAAAAGAGGTAGATCCAATTCAAGCACATAGAGTATACTCGGTTGAATAAGAGTCCTTGCTCAAAAAATGCTCATGCTGTGTTTGTTACTCGGTACAAAGAAATGGCAAAGGAGTCAGGGCAAGAAATGTAGCCTACCCTTCTTTGTTCCTATCTACTAGTGCAGGCGCAGTACCTCGAACGTAAGTGCAAGTGCAGATAATGAGGAGAATGACGAGGAGCAGGGACTGGAAGTTGAATAGAGCGGACTGGACGTGGCAGGCTGTCAGCTTGCACCTTTTGCCTCAATAGACAATGTATATGGCGTACCATAGTGACCAAGAAGTGGATACGCTTTCTGAAGCAGTCTCAACAGCTACACGATCACAGACGAGAAATGTTGTGGTTGTTTTAAATGAGGTCCACACTCAAAAGTCACGTGCCCTGAATGACGCGCCAAAATGAAATAGCTTCCCCCTTCTCTGACGGTATTGCGTGTCGAAATGAGTATAAGTTACATTGCACTAGATGCCGATCGATGCGAGATGCTTTCGTTGTATTTTATATATACATTTTGTTTTCTATTCATGAATCCCAAGATGATTTTTGTTCCTTGTTTGTTCGAAGGTTTTGATACGACATGTTTCCGCTCTAACCTAACACCATGCTCAGGAGTGCCATGCGCACCTTCCCCGAAGTTAGTTTCGGAAGTTATAAGAAAGGAGAGGAGGACGTACGAAAAGACCATAACGCATTTGTCTAAAATAAGCTGCCCTCAGATGATCAAAATCGACTTCTGGGTCGATTTCTGCATTTCTAGGAAGGGGATGCATGACGATCATATGGCTCTTCGCGTTTGAAAGGAGCTCGTTGTTGACGATATAAGCGTCCTTGACCGCATCGTACTCCGCTTCGCTCGCAAACCTCTCCTGCTGCACCCTCGTGACATAAAGTACGTCGGTCTGCCCGATCACGGACTCCAGGTTAGTTGTCTCATGCATGGACAGGCCTTGCTTTCGTGGCTCGCTCTTGACGGATTCTGGGAGGGAGAGAGAGGGTGGAGAGACAAAGATGAAGGATACTTGATACAGGGAGAGGATCCGGACGAGACTGTGGACCGTCCTCCCATTCTTCAAGTCTCCTACGATAGTGATGGTGAGACCGTTGACGGTTCCCAGCTCCTCCCGAATAGTAAACACGTCAAGGAGAGCCTGAGATTATCATCTGTCAACTCATGTTGAGGAAAGGGCGAAGGAAACGTACCTGAGTGGGATGTTCCCCAATCCCATCGCCAGCATTGATGATCGGGACAGGTGAGAACTTCGCGGCAGTTTGCACGCTCCCGACAGCAGGGTGTCGAATGACCACTCCATCAGCATAACATCCTAGCGTCCTAATTGTATCAGGCAACGACTCTCCCTTCGTAACCGAAGATTTGTCAGGCGTCACGGCGACCACACTTCCACCTAAGCGCTTCATGGCCGCGTCAAAAGAAGCCGAAGTCCTAGTTGAAGCTTCGAAGAAAAGGGTGCATAGAACTTTTCCCTTCAGCAAATCAACAGCTTCTCCACGCTCGATCATGACCCGTAATTCCTGCGCCAAACCGAAAAGGGCATGGAGATCGTTCCTGTTAAACTGTTTAACGGTGAGGATACTACGTCCATGGAAGGCTGGATGTTGAGCAATCGAACGTGATGGAGTCTTGAGAATGTCAGTTGCGCTCATTAATGAGAGGACACTAGGTTTGAGCATTGAGTCTGACGGCACATCGTTCAGCACAGCAGACCTGGGTTGAGGGGAGCGTGCCTCTGCCTTGGGACGAGGAGGAGAGAGAATTGGACGTTGACCGCCAGAAACAGAGAAACGAGAGGCCTTTTTCTTGTCTGCGGTTCGAGAAACGACAAACCCATCGTTGACGTTCTGCCCGATCGGTGTTTCAAGAAGGAGTTGGCCGTCCAGGAGTGCCGTCTGTCCTCGAAGGACGACTCGGTGAATGGAGCCGTAAGCTGCCTTTCCATCAAGTGGAGACCAAGATCCAATGCTTTCGAACTTGTGTTGGCGGTTCAGTTCGACCTCAACAGACGTGTCTGGTTGTTCCGGCAGGCTAAAAATTCGGGTAGGGTTGTCGACCATCTTTGCGATAAGACCCTCAACGGTGAGCCTTCCATCGTTGATCGCTGTGAGCAAGAGTTGAGTTGATTCTAGAAACCCAGAGGTTGGAGACACTGTCTTATTTAGCTCTGAAGCAAGCTGGAACGGAGTAGTCCCGATGGAGAGAACATCGATATGTTTCAAATTCTCCCACAGCGCTTTTTGATCCTCACTTGAAGGGAGACAGGTTGCCCCTGGAAACTCTTCAGCTGTGAAGAAAAGAGAATAGATGGTGGCGTCGCAAGTCACGTTCAAACCCTTCCCTTTGGACATGGCGATAAGGAGAATATCGTCCTTGCTCTGTACATTGGTAACATGCACCGTTCGATTGTGAAGGCTCGCCAACAGGAGGACAGATGCGAGATCAGTCGTCTTCGCTTCAGTGATAATTAGCTTGTCTTGCGGCCAAGTGGAGAAGTGCTTCGCTATGCTGGCTACTTTGCTTGAATCCCCACTATGCTTC
>MU271414.1:0-69783 GCA_021432655.1 Atractiella rhizophila
TTGGAACGGAACTCTTCTAACTCCTTTTTCCTCCTCTCAATATCAGCTAGTGCCTGCTGAAACTCAGTCGCCTTCGTCTTCACTGCCTTGTGGATCTGCTGTAAAGCTATTCGGCTGTGGCACTGAACCGAGATCTCGGCGCCAAACTGCCACATTTCGAGATTGGTCTTCAGTGGGTCGATGTCAAGGTGGACGATTTTCGCTTTCTCACTTGGTTTGGTGAAGAGCTCGACCCAGGGAATATCGGAATCGACGATAATGATGAGATCCGCCTAACAGGTGTTCGAATCAGTGTTGATTCTGTTACTTGTTGATGAAATAACATGCCTTGTTGAGCCATGGATTAGCCATTCCATAACTGCTTCCTGCATGGCACGGGTGCGAGTGCGGCAAGTTCATGTGTGTTGGGCAGGATTGGAAAACCGGAATCTGCAAGAATTTGGCTAAGGCTCCGAGAACTGGAACTGCTTTGGGATCTCTGCCTAAATATGATGTGACAATGACTGGGGATGTGGCCGCGAGGAGGAGAGATGCAATCTGGTCGACGGCTGCGACAACTGTCAGACACTTCCACCACGGAAACAAGTGCGCACTCGAGGATGCAATCCCCATAGGCTGGAGAGGTGCATATCTGGAAGGCACAATCTGTTTGGTTGCTTGTTCCTTAGTCAAAAACTCCTCCGTCGATTCGCGAACTCCCCAAACGTAAACAGGTCCTAACGGGTTCTTTTAAAAGTAGAAGGAGGAAGCCAGAATGAAGCGCACCAGCCGGCTCACTACGAGCCATTTGTAGGCTTCTCCCAATGACTTGGTCTACAGACACAGCTCTCCGAAGTTCCCCAACATATTTCACGAAGCGCCTGATAATACAGCTAAACTTGCTATTTTCAATCGTGGACGTAAAAAAGTTACCTCACAATGCTGGGTTGATCAATGGTATTCTGGATCCAATGAATCCACTCATTTCTGCCACCTTGGAGGGAGGAATCAGAGGTATGCGGGGATGCTCCGGCATAGATGAGGATCGGAACACGATTTCTCGACACATTATGGAGTCCGCCACCTAGGTTCTGGGTTCCACAGTCGACATGGACAAAGACTGCAGGCGTCTCCCCTGTCAGCTGTGTAGGCAAAAACATATGACGGTCCTTGAGTTCCATTAGCGGTCGAGATGAAACGCCAGACGCACTTGAGCATATCCCTGCGCCGCTGAAAGGCCAACGAACTCATTTGGGCTAGTATAGATAGACAGCTTCTCTTCTTCCTTCTTCCTCGAATCAACTTTCTGTTGAGCAATCTCTTCGACAAGCGCAGGATGATCTGATCCTAGATTAACAAAAGCAACGTTCACTCCATGGGCCGTTAAGGAGTGCAGGAACAAGCTAGCGCCAGTGTACACTTGCGACATGATGTATGGTATAGGGCAAGTTTCCTTGATGGTGGATGATCGATTGGGGATTGAAGGCATATAAGGACGGCAGCAGCAGTCCCACTCTGATTCCAGGAGAATGGATTCTCCGTGAAGACCTTCGCTGACTAATCTCAGGCAACGTTACTTTCATCATTCAAATGCAATTGTAAAGAATTTTACTGAAAGGAAAGATGCTAAGACTCAACCGATGGAAAACTTTGATGATTACACAATTGAATTACATTTTCTTCCTCATTGGATCCATAATGAGGTTTGCCGTGTGCTCTTTCAGCTTTATCGTAATATGAAGAGCACTTTTTGTCCTTGTCTGAAAATGATAGTCCGCTTTCTACGGACAATAGCGTTTAATAATAGCTCATTCAAGACCAGTGGAGAACACACCTCATCTTCCGGGGTGATAACATCGTTAACCTTCACGCTCTCCGTCGTCGTTTCCATGTCTAGCCCTTCCAGCCCACAAGGTAGAGCGGAAACAATGGCAAATGCTAGCGTCATACATGTAGGAATGGCGATACAAAGAGCATGAAGCGTCAATGAGGGGGATCTGAACACCGAACATCGACGAAAAGAATAAATCAAAACATATCTCAGGAAAGAAAATAAGGGTAAATCAGCGCACCCGTTCTCTAAGAAGCAAGCAACGCCTCTCTTCAACAGTCCAGCAAATGATACCCCCTTATTGGAAACCCACATCTCCTCGCCCTCAGCTCCATCCTTCCTCTTTAAATCCTTCGCCTTCCCTCCGATTTTTGCGCCAGATAAAGTGCTCTTAGCACCTTTGCTGGATATGTGGGCTCCCGGATGAGAAAGCCCCAGTCTTTGAAGGGTGCCCGGAACATAAGCTCGTTTTTGTGGACGCGGCAGGAGGGTTGGAGTTTTGGTTTCCGTCTCAGGTCTGTTGGGAAGGTGTAGAGAGTTGTCGGGACGCGCTTTTTTGCTGACTGGTTCAGATGCATTTTCGTGCGGTAGCTCGTGAGATCGCGCGCGCTTTTTCGAAGGCATTGCGTTTTGGTAGGCGTCTTGTTGTTCTTTGTTGTTCTCCAAAAAAGGCAAGTCATAAACAGGCGAGGCGAGCACGGAGCCGAATTCTGCTTGTTATCTAGCTTTTACAATAGGAACTGACTTCGCTGGTGACTTCAAGCACCCTCAAGTTGGAACCGTTGGATGATTTCACAACTATATGCATAACAATGTCATTGCTCCGAACATAGGAAGTTAACATTTCACCATCTAGGAGGCTTGTTGATGCTTAGTTCCTATTGGTGAGCTCATTCGACCTGTGCAACTGGGGAGAGACATGTTATCTGGTGGCATGAATGAAACCACCTCAGACCGTCAGCGTGTCATGCCAAAGACACGTAATTTAGACAACTGTGCGGAGAGACGGCATTTTTGTTCAATAGTGGACAGTTACAAACTGTTGTTGTATTTCAGATCAGAAGATTATAAGGAGCAAGTCTCCAGCTATTTGGGACGTAGACTTCTTCAGCGCGCCTTGCTTCGACGGCACAGTGATTACTCACTTTGATTTGTGCATCGTCCAACTTCACTTTGCTTCAGCAAATTCGAGGGCAAAGAGGCGCCCTGTCACCTGCGTCATGGAACGTCCCATTTAGCACACATTAACGTCAATTACCGTTCGAGATACTCACAGAAGCATCTTTTCTCCATAAAGTCTCTCTTTTCTGCTTCCAGATGATCAATCGGATTCGCTTGGGCCACAAGGAGGAGTGCAGCAATTATTGCGAAGATGGAGAATTTCATGTTGTCTGTGGAGGAGCTGAATCTGCTTGATGCTCTGTCATTCGAGAAAAAAGGTCGATCTGCTTGATGCTCTGTCATTCGAGAAAAAAGGTCGATCTTTTATATCACAACTCGGCTCGTTGGCTGCCGTTCCACGGATCTTTCCCCAGAGGAGATTGCAGCACCGTTGTTGATCACGCTCGCGAGGCGGTTAGAGGTAGCTGATAGGATGTGTGATAGTTATCCCTCTATTCATGCATCCACACATCAAAGGAGAATCAGTCGGATTACGAAGCAAGGAGGCTGGAGAACAAACATGTTTCTTCCTTGTGGAAATGCCTTGGAGTTGTGGAGACCGTGAATATCAACATAGTCGATTTCGCTAGGAGTCGTCGGGTAGTCAAAACCTACGATGCGAGCGCCGTGTTCGTTTCGGAGAGCGGTGGTACTCGTGAGGCGCCGCTCTCGAGCTGGACATATCGCAACTTCCTACGGAAGCTCCCACCTGACCTATCTCCTGCCCAGTAAACGGCATAAAATTTCAAGCCAACGACAAATACAATACCGCGACCGACCTGCTTCGTTCGAACGCCTCGCGAAGTCCGATGAAACGACCGATGACTTGATAACAGGGAATAACCTGCTCCACCATAGGTTATGCTAACTTACGAACGGATCTCTGGCTTTCCCGCTTTTGTGGTAGTTTGATTGTCTAGACCTATGGTTTAGAACTTCAGCCTGTTCTCAAAAAGCTCCAATGCGGATATGTGGAGCTTAGACATGTACCATCAGTCGCCACCATGAAGCCAATTCAGGACCACGAGGTGTTATATAAGAAGCGACACCGAAACTTAGTAGCTCTTCCTCACGTCGTCGAAGTCCTTTCTTGTACATAATGGGACCCCACTGCCGTCCCCTTGCTCTGAGAAAAGTATAGGTTAAACAACTCTTTCAGCAATGGCTCCTTATCACACAACTTGCGTGTCAATTCCTGCGTATCGAATCTCTGTTCGAGACGTTCCACTACCTGCTTTAACGACAACCTATTCTCTTCCCCTTCTTGTCCTAAATCGCCCATTGAAATCCAGGCCTGTGCAGTAGCCATTAGAAACGAAGCTTTGTATTTTTCTAAACCTAGTGGGGTTTCTTCAAGTGGCTTCAGGACCTGAAGAATAACATCTAGGAGTTTGATCGCAGCCGATTGAAGTGCGAGGAGAGTGCTGGTTGATCTTGGATGAAGAGGGAATGAATAATGGGTCTCCATCGGAGCGAGTATAATAGGAACTAGGATCTGTGGCAAGCGAAGTGGATTGGCAAATGACAAAGGATAGGAAGAAGGGCTGACTGGAAGGAAACGAAGGACCGTTACTCCAAGACCGTCTCGTACGATGACCTCTGCGTTGTTCAATGCGATGCGATTGATCCACCAACGACCTTCGAAATTAGCTCCTTCTAATCGAAAGCAGGAGTCAGCAAGTAAGCGAGCGTGAGAACCGTGTGATTTTTCGGTTAAAGTGGGCCTGAGAAAGTTGATTAAATGGAGATGGGTAGAAAGGGCGACCTTGAGGAGCAAGAGTGGTGTTTGGGTTTCTGAGGCGTTCTTGTCAGACGGAGAGAAAAAGCTTAAAGAGATAAACAGAATCTAGGACATTTGTCAGAGTAGCCATGACCAAGTTTTCTACCAACCGATTCCAACAGCTCCTCATAGCCCCTGCGGATTATCCACCCGCGCACGAAATCCTGTTGTTTCTCACTTCCGGTCTGCATTCTACGCAATAACGCTTCAAGGGCAAGCGTCCCTCGAATTCTCCAATCTAGCTCGAAGTCCCCAAGCATTTGGAGCAAAGGAGGGAAGAAGAGGCGTAAACCTTCGGTATCCGTCTATTCCACAGTGAACTTATTTTTCTTGTCACATGAAAGATATCGTACATCCATATAATGAGCTAGCCAACACAGCGTGCCATCAATGCCCCTGGCTTCGGCTGCCTTGTAGCCTTCGCCCTTTTCTGTGAATTCTGCCCCAAGTGCGATGCTCGAATTGCCGATGCCTCGATGAGGATACTTGCGTGTGAAATATGGAGGTAATACCGTCGAGAGAATGTGCGAACAGATCGAAGATGTTGAAACCGCGTCGAGCAGTTCTACGCAGAACTTCAGTTCATGAGCTAGCATCTGAGGAAGGAATCACACACTCAATACTGTCGATGTCAGTTCTTCTGTCAACCAGCCATCTCCAGTAACCTGAAAATCCTGATACTCGTTCTCTTTGGGCAAGGAGCCAGCTGAAAAGCTCGGTATCCCTGTGAGTTTGGAGAGTACGAAGACGAGCGAACATAGGATGTTGTGCTCCAAGCTTTTGAGCTCTTCTAAATGGCTCGAAAGGGTTTCGAGAGATTTGACAGCATTCTTTTTAAATATTTCTGCACATTGAAGTCAGACAATGTGGTGTCACCTAGGTTTGAACCACGAACGAAATTGTTCTGAGAATGACGGATCCTCGTCATCGCAACACGGAATGCTCAGTTGGCCTATTATCTGTTGCGATCATCAGGCGCCATCGCGTATCAAAATAAATTCTTACTTGTGCGAAGTCCATTTCGAAGGGAAGCGAAACATTCCTGAATCACGTGTGAGAATCGTTCCCAAATGATCGTGTTTGGTACGTACAGCTATCACCAAACGACGACATGGCCTCATCAATATTTCGCTCACTGAACAACGCTCGCAAGGTATATAAGCTCAATAGCATGGAATGGAACTTACAAATGAGCCTAGATTGGTTGGAAGGAGTATAAGCATCAGCTGCTATACATTGGTGACCCAAAATGGGGACGCCTCGTTGGGACCGATTAGTGAGTCTTTCTTGTTGTCGCTGGGTAGGAAAGTTGTTGAGGCTCTTTCAGCTTTGGAAACAAGTACTATGAAGTATGTGTCAATTCGTTATAGTTCTAGTCATCCCTCAAGGGAGCTGCAGAATTTTGAAGAGATGCAATGGCGGCATCGGTGGATTGACTATGCTCAGGTGTGCCCTCTAACCCCTGCTCCAATGCATTTGCTCATCGTCGAGATACTAGCACGACTACGTGAATCTCGTTTTTCATTCTTCCGTCATGCCCTCCTAACCCGCTGCGAATGTCAAGAACGCATCTCAGATCCCTCCTGAATGGCACGCTTGGATGCATCACATGCGCAGGGAACCACCGACTGAAGACGAAGTGATGAAACGTTTGACCCCTGCTTGGAAAGCTGTACGTCATTTCCTACCTTACTTTTGCGTGCCGAATCGGTGCTAACACTGTGGGCGTGGCGTTCTAGCGGCATGTTGAGAATGTTACTGGTACCAGGGGAGCGTTTAAGACCTATTCCACTGTTGAGCCGAGGACTAAGACTTGGGTCCCGGAAGTGAAGGAGAGAGGCACATAGCTGGAACTTTGTTAGATAACTTTGGAATAGAGAAACGCTTGTGCCGATACGAGTTCTTCCTCGAAGAACTTGAAAGTGTGGAAACACCAAGAAATGCCAATATAGCACATGAGTAGCAGATAATAAGGGTGAAGATAGAACAGTGTTACACGCCCAACCTAGTGACAGTCTTCTGTACTAGTAGCTATCATGATAGCCGCTTGAGCTTCTTGGTGCGAAACGACCAGGTTCCAACTTTGGCAGACAGAAACAACGCAACGTCTTCTTCACTCAAAAAAGTATTAACCAGCTTCAACTCAGCGAAATGTCTTTCGGTATGTATTTTTTTCCGCAAAGCCATCCTGACACCCCAATATCAAGGCCTGCCCAAAAGTGATGGTCTCTTGCCATATTGGTTTCTCCTCACCTCCTCTTTGGGGGTGTTCAACTCTGCCCAGAACTATTACACGTCTAATCTCTCTCGCCGTCTATATGGTCACTCCCCAGAATCTGGTTTGTCTTTCCTGTCGGTCTACCACACTGTCATCTTGAACCAAGACACGTGGAACAGTCACTGGCCTCTCGAATCGATTAGGAGCAGCTTGGACATTCACTTCGGCTCTCATTCGTTTTTATGCTGCGTATCACTCGGACAATAAGGCGTGAGCGTGCCAACCTGCTACCTCTCGCCCAAGGACAATTTCTGTCGGTCAGGTAGCTAACAATACGGCTGTAGGGTCTACGATCTTGCCATTGGGACGTATCTCATTGCGTTCTTCCATTTCTCGACAGAGTTTTACGTCTACAGAACGCTCAAGATGTTTCCTGGAGGGATATACCCCATCGTCGTAGCTTGTGTGTCTCCTCCCAACTTTCTACTATGTACTACGAATACAGTACTAATGTCTTTTGGTGAAAGCATTGGGGTTAGCTTGGATGTGGTCACAGTATGATTTCTACGTAGGAAGCCCCAACTTGGTATGAAAGTGTGCAGAGAAGGTTTGTCTTGCCTTTCCCACTCTCCTGGGCTTTCATTTGACATTCCGCGGCCAAAGATTTAGTCTTATACTTATATCTTTTATGCAATAATACGCAGAGCCCTTTAGAACATCTATAAGCAATTGGTTCCTGCATAGATGAAAAACATAGAGGGCTCCTAATGTGAGCCTTTCTTCAGACATTCGAAGGATATACGATGGTAGAAATCTGCAGACATCGTGAAAACTTAGAGCTAGTTCCAGTACTATATTATAGGGCATCAATCCAAGAAGCACTAATACGACAATGCTAGCTAGTTGGGCTACAGAGCGAAACCTCCGCTCTTTTCGTATTGCAAGTGTGTACCCCTATTAAATCGAGAGGACCATCCCTACGAAATGGTTGATGAGCACGACTCTGCGGTCCTTTAAAGCGCTTTTAACGTATTTCAACGAGGTCTATTGCAGAGCAGTCTATATTCACCTTGATGGGAATCATCATTGTCTGCACTTTGTCTGCACTATATCGCTCCCCAGGCCATGATTCGTCCACTTGATGACACGGTATTGATGTCGAGAAGTAGTACCATCAACAATCGAACTGTGAGCGCCAATTCTTCGTCGACGAAAAAGAGCGGCAGTTGACATTCAATCAAGGCAGATTCAACGGCGCCATCATCGCACTCTGATCGTCCGCGTGCCGATGGTTGCTTCACCTGACTCGCTTTCATGCACGTCAAGTTGTATGGACCCGAGACCTTTGTCTAGTGTTCTCTTCTCGCGCTGGCTTGAATGATATGGTCACGGTTGAACGGTTGAAAGTTGAACGTGAACCTCTTCTTTCTATGATAGTAACAATAGCCTCCCTGACAAACAATTGACAAACGCTTACAACGTTTTACTAACTTTCAAACAGCTGCTGCTGCACCTGCGTCTCCTTTCTTTCTTTAGGTTCGGCTCGAAGCTCTGCTCGACTATCGTTGACTTTGACTTGAGAGGAGCAAGCGCGAAGCGCGAGCTGTCCAGAGCTGAACAAGGTTTGTTGTTGTCGGTGTTGTCATCCCATACGCACACGGCACTGGAGCGCCGCTTCAGATTTCCAACCCAGATTTCGGGGACGAATGAGGTATAAATCACATTACTCTTGACTTCATGCCTCTTATCGCAGTCTCAGGTCTGTTCAAGTCAGCCATAAATCAGTCAAAAGGTCCGGTCAGGACGCATTCGCTGTCTGCCCTTCTCCAGTCTTGGTTTAGTTTGAAGGATGGTGGATCACCCAGAAAAGGAATGGGAAAGAGAGAAGTCTGGAGGAGAAATTATGGGAGAACGAGACCTTGGGGAGAAGAAATCGGATGCAGAAGAGGAATACCTTGTTGATGAGAAGAAGAACGCTGAACTAGCCTTGGAGAGCCATGATAAAAAGCTCAGGAGTAGCTCAGACGAGAATACCGTTGTTGACCAAGATACCAAGACGGATAGGCTCAAAGAAGGGGGAGAGGAGGATTATAGAAAGAAGAAACGATGGTGAGCACCGTGCCTATGTTCCTCGACATAAACTCACGTCAGACAAGGATAACCTGGGTGTTTGGGGATCCCAAACCTCCTCCTCCGAAAACAATGGAAGAAGCGCCAGAAATACCACTTGCGAAAGCCTCATTCTTCTCCAAAATGCTGTTTCTCTGGATTCAGCCTCTGCTTGTAACCGGATTTCAAAAAACACTCGTTCGCGAGGACCTTTGGGCCATGGATCCAAGCCGTCAATCAGGACCTTTAGCCGATCAATTTATGATGCACTTCGCCCGACGGCGAAAGGAGATTGAGGAGTGGAATAAAAGTTTGGAGAACGGGACGTGGAAACCGAGCTGGTGGAGGAGGACGTGGTGGAAGATCTGGAATAAGTGTTCAGGATTTGGGCATCCCGAAGGAAAAAGAGAAGTTGGGTTGGCTATGGCACTTAGCGACACTTTCGGATGGAGGTTCTGGTCGGCTGGAATTTACAAGGTTATAGGAGATCTTGCTCAAGTTACAAGTCCTTTGGTTAATGGTTCTCTCTGGCCCCTTTTCCGGTATTAATACCTTTACAGGTCACAAAACAGATAATTTATTTCGTCACGGATGCATCTAAAAGTCGTAGGGGACAAGCAGACGACCCTCCAATCGGTAAAGGTGTTGGTTTTGCGTTCTTGCTCCTTGCTCTCCAAGTCATCTACTCCGTAAGTTACTTTAGATTGTTTAACCAGGGTGCCCATGGGTGGGTTCGTAGGTTTGCACACACCAAATGCTTTCACGCTCTTCTCAAGTCGGAGTACTAGCAAGAGGAACACTTATCGCTGCTATCTATCGTCGTGCAATGGTCCTTTCGGGCAAAGCGAGGATCACGAGCAATAATGCCAAGTTGGTTAATCACATTTCCACGGATTGCTCCAGGATTGACTTGTTCGTACTTCCTTTCCCTCAACGGCAGACTTGACCAAGCGGAATAGTTGCGCCAATTTCTTCCACATGTCGTACACCTGCATCTTTACCCTCATCGAGGTGGTTGTTATTCTCCTGGTGAACATTGGACCAAGCTCTGTGGGTATTCCCTATATTTCAAACATTGAATCTAGGAATTCAAGCTGGCCTGTAGCTCGTGGGAGTAGCCGTCGTTGTTTTCTTTATGCCGATTCAGACCTGGACAATGAGACAGCTTCACAAACAGCGAAGAAAAGCTATGATTTTTACAGATGCTCGTATCAAAGTGGTTCAGGAAGTTTTGGGTGGAATCAGGGTTATCAAGGTGCGCCATTTATGGATGCAGTCTAGTTGGTCCACAGCAAGAGTGACACGGATTGTGTTCATAGTTCTTCCGATGGGAACTGCCCTACCTTCAAAAAATCCACGAATACAGGAAGAGAGAGCTCGGTCGTACTCGAATGCTTCTGTCTCTTCGAGCGTCAAACCAAGCTGTTGCTCTTTCCATACCAATTCTCAGTTCCGTTGTGGCTTTCCTCGTTTATGCTGGCACCGGGCACGCTCAGAACCCAGCACTCATCTTTACTTCTCTGGTGCGTTTCAACCATATCTCCCCGTTGCGCGTTCTCATAGCTTTGAGTACGGCATTATAGAGTTTATTCAATCTCCTTCGCATGCCTCTAATGATGCTGCCTAACTCCCTGGCTACAATTACGGATGCCTACAATGCGCTTCAACGTATTGTAATAGTCTTCATGGCTGAAGAGCTGGATGAGCTTTACGAAATTGACGGAAAGCTCGAGCACGCCGTTGAAGTCAAAGACGCAACCTTTACTTGGGAGACAGTACAGAGTAATGAGGCGGCCGCCGCTGCTGCAGAGCAAAAGAAACGACGACGAGACGATGGGAAAGCTCCTGGAACTCCACCTATACGGAAGGAAGATGGAAAGGAGAAGAAAAAACCCAAGAGATTTGCAAGGTGGAAGAAGAAGACGAATGAACTTAAAAGCACAGAAGGGAAGGAGAAAGAAAGGACTTTAAAGGACATCGTTCGATCCCAAATGGAAGAGAAACCGAGTCAGCTTTACGACATCACCATGAAAATTAGACGAGGTGATTTGGTGGCAATTGTCGGACCAGTTGGAAGTGGAAAATCGAGCTTATTACAGGCTCTCATCGGAGAAATGAGGAAGATTGATGGTTCTGTGAAGTTCGGTTCGTCTCCATGCCTCTTTTTGGAGTTGTCTCTCATGAACGATACCTAGGCGGCACAATAGGATATGCTCCTCAGACAGCATGGGTGCAAGTGCGCATTTTACTTACGCGAAAGGCGATCCGTTAATGCTTCCCGGAGAAAGAACACGACCCTTCGTGGAAATGTAGTCTTCGGGCAGCCATGGGATGAACAAAAATATTGGTCTGTTATTCATGCAGCTTGCTTGGATGCCGATCTTAAAATGCTGCCATATGGCGACATGACGGGTAAGCGGCGGCTGATATCCAAGAGCTGAAATTGATAGACGGTGTAGAGATTGGAGAGAGAGGTGAGTTGACTTAGTCTGCTTGCAACCACTAAGGTGGGCGTGATAGGTATTACTCTCAGCGGAGGTCAGCGTCAACGAGTAAATATTGCCCGGACTCTCTACTGTGAGCTGTCTTTATTTTTCCAGTTCGATCATTGGCTGATAGTTGAGCCGTAACAAAGTCAACAGTGATATAGTCCTCCTCGATGATCCCTTGAGCGCTGTTGACGCTCATGTCGGCAAATACTTGTTCTCTCATGCTATCAAAGGTTGCAATAGGTTCCGTTTCAAAAGTACCGTGTTGATTTGATCCACAGGCGCTCTCAAGGACAAGACTCGTATTTTGGTCACCCATGCACTTCACGTCTTGCCGCATGTCGACTACATTTATTACCTTGAAAATGGTCGAATTTCGGAAGAGGGGACGTATGCAGACTTGTCGGCAGCTGATGGAAATTTTGGTCGCCTAGTTCAAGAATTCGTTAAGGAGTCTCATGCTGATGAAGACGAGGCAGCAAATGCGATTGAACAGCCACAGACTGCGACAGGAAGTAAAGGTCTTATGCAAGTTGAAGAGAGAGCGACTGGATCTGTCGCTGGCGGCGTGTACAAGGAATATTTCAAAGCTGCAAGAGGATGGACAACATTCCCCTTCGTCGTTGTAGCATTAATCATCATGCAGAGTAACTTCCTGCTGATTTTTTTTTCGTACTCTGACCCGCCTGATAGGTACCAACATCATGAGTTCATACGTCCTTGTGTGGTAAGTTGACCTGATTGGCAAAGGCTAAGCTGAGCGGTATCTCTTAGGTGGCAGCGGGATACATTCCACAAACCACAAGGCTTCTATATGGGCCTCTACGCTGCGCTGGGTGTCTCAGTAGCTTTCTTCACTTTGTTCGCCGGATTGTCCTGTACATTCTTTGGTGCCTACGCTTCAGTCACGCTCCATCGAACGGCTATCGCTCGAGTTATGCATGCTCCGCAAAGGTAATGCGGCTTGTTCGATTGGGCTAACCTTGCCTAATCCTGTTTCTCAGTCTGTTCGACACAACTCCGTTAGGCCGTATTCTTAACAGGTATGTCCTTGCGTAGATAATGCGAGTATGTTTAATGAACGCTGTGTGATTGCAGGTTCACTAAAGTGAGGCCGTTCCACTGTTACTTCAACGCAGTTCTCAATATAAGCAGGACGTTGACAGCATTGACCTTCGTGCGCCAGTCCTTTCTCTCTACCCTACCGCCTAACTTGGCCTAAGGTTTGAACGACTCGATTCGAATGTCTTTTGTGACATTTGCCCAAATCCTCGGTAATTTGTTAAAATGCAATAAAGACAACATCTGACAAACGGTTAAGGATCTATCATCCTCATTGCAACTGTGCAACATTGGTTCTTAATCGTCATTTTCTTTATCATGTTGATTTATGGCAGCTTGTCCCATTTCTACCGTGCCAGCGCTCGAGAAATCAAACGGCTCGGTAGGTTCCAAATTTTCTGTTCGCACTGTTTCCTGAATCTGTTTAGACAACATCATTCGAAGCAGCCTGTATGGGCTCTTCTCTGAGAGTTTGAGCGGCCTCAGCACGATCCGAGCCTTTGGAGAGCAACATAAATTTATTGCAGTGAGTTCAGCCTGATGATCATAAGCTTGCTATCATCAGTGACAATATATCGTGTAGGAAA
The DNA here is from genome assembly GCA_021432655.1 of Atractiella rhizophila. NCBI lineage: Eukaryota > Fungi > Basidiomycota > Atractiellomycetes > Atractiellales > Hoehnelomycetaceae > Atractiella > Atractiella rhizophila. The sequence continues at coordinate 13,217 of MU271414.1, forward strand.
CTGAAAAATTCATTGATTGGGAAAACCGTGCTTACTACCTTACTGTGATCAACCAGAGATGGCTAGGTATCCGAGTGGATCTTCTAGGTTTGTCGTGCTAGAAGATTCGAAGAAAATTGACTGTTGGTCAGGCGCTATACTGACCTTCTTTGTCTCTATCATCGCGATCGCCGATCGATACAATGTCAACGCCTCTCAGATTGGTGTGCCAACTCCGCTGCATATACTCAGGTCTGAATCGTTGCATAGCTCTTGTCCTGACCTACATCCTTACGATATCTCAATCTCTGTCCATGGCGTAAGCATAAATTTCTTAGTCCGTCTCTGAATCTGAGCAAGCTCCTGCGCTGCTCAGTATCCGTCAGACGGCGGAGGTTGAAAACAACATGTCGAGTGCGGAACGGCTAGTCTACTATGGTAAAGAATTGTAAGTGTATTCGTGCCCTCTTCGCAAACGCTGACAACCATACCAAGACCGCAGGAAGCACAAGGAATTGTGGCAGATTGTCGGCCACCGAAGGTATTTAAAGTATTTATGTGAAAGAGGATGCTAACGATTCCGAAAGAACTGGCCCTCCCAAGGACAGATCGAGTTCAAAGGTGTCGAGATGCGCTATCGCCCAGAACTCCCTCTAGTACTCAAAGGCATCTCCATGTCCATTAAAGCTGGAGAAAAGATAGGAGTTGTCGGAAGGTAGACTTCATTACCTTTTGATAATTTTGCTTTGTTTTTCGCTAAGCTCCTTTGCAGAACCGGTGCCGGAAAATCATCGATAATGCTGACGCTGTTCCGAATCATCGAGCTTTCTGGAGGCTCTATCCAGATTGATGGCATCGATATATCAAAGATAGGGCTCACAGATCTTCGAGAGAATTTAGCCATCATTCCCCAAGATGCTTTACTTTTCAATGGTCGGTGAATCGCAGCCCATATTCTGCTGTTTACCCGTTATTTCGTAGGCACAATCCGCTCCAATCTTGATCCTTTCGGTGTGCGCGACGATGCTCAATTGTGGTCCGCGTTACGACGGTCGTACCTCATTGGCGATGGAGAGAGCCGATTTACACTGGAATCCGCCGTCGAGGATGAAGGTTTGAACATGAGTGTTGGCGAACGAAGTTTAGTTTCACTAGCAAGAGCTCTCGTCAAAGACAGCCGAATCATTATTCTTGATGAGGCTACAGCAAGCGTGGATCAAGCAACAGTAAACTTCTGTTTCATGTTTCATACTAGAACTGGGCTCACCAGTTGTGTTCTAGGATGCCAAACTTCAACAGACAATCCGGAGGGAGTTCAAAACAAAAACGCTTCTTGTGATTGCTCACCGGCTGAATACTGTATGTCGTCCGTCGCGGTCATTCCCTTATGAACAGGTTTCGCAGGTAATCGGGTATGATCGAATACTGGTCCTGGATCAGGGAAATATCGCGGAGTTCGATTCTCCTGAAGCCTTGTTGGCTCGTGAAGGAGGCATTTTTCAGTCGATGTGTGAACAGTCTGGTTTGACGATTAATGATGTCACGAAGGCACGAACTGAATCGTAAGCTACAAAGTAGATATTCACGAATCAGTAGACTTTGCACTGCTTTGCAATTGCTGCAAATCCATCGAGACCTTTTATGTAACAGTAACAGTGTCCATGAAGCCAATAAGGTTGAGGTTAACGACATGTAAATTCATTTCATTTTGCTTACACTTTGGTCAGTATGTGCATACTTAATTTATGACAACACTTTGATACGACATGCTCCTGCGACAAACCAACAAAATAACAATGAAACTAAAATGAGACTAGATGTTTGAAGTTACGGTCTTGAGGGGTACCAACGGAATTGCTGAATAGAGCCTCCATGAGGGCTGTCTTGTGCTGAGGCAAAGTCAGTAAGTCCCAAGAGCGCTGCTCGCCCGTTGGAGAACGGTACGAAGTCGAGTTCGTCTTGAGGCTCATCAATTACAGTAGAATGGAACTGTTCTGTTTGCTTCTCGTCGCGGGGGTGGGCAGCGAAAGGGAACATGAGACGGGAGCTGCTTGTGTGGGGTAAAGAAAGTGCAAGATCTGCGTGCATCCCTTGTTGATTTGATTGAAGGCGCATTTCGTCATCGTTATCGAGAGGATCTATCATAATTAGTCAGGTCTTACTCAGCGTGGCAACGGAAGGGGACCAACAAAACGCTTCTCTGATCTGTGATTCAATGTAAGCCCGAGCACCATCGTTGTAATTTATAGGTCCTCGATGACCCCCAACATAGTTGAGAAACCCTTCATCATCCGCAACCCAATCCCACATTCTCCTGGGTGGAGACTGAGAGTAATTCTGAACTGGCTGAACTGGTTTGGGAGAAGAAGGATGAAATGTAGCGGAATGACACGACTAAAAGGCGACACCGTCATCGGCTCTAGTAGCTACTGCTTCCGAAACCCAATCTCCCACCTCCAAATCTTCAATCTCCCATCTACCTGCAGTATCGAGTATTTTTGTTGAAGGAGCTCGTTCGTCTACTAGATTTTCGATAGATCGTACGGACACAGCCTCTCCCGTCACATCGTGCGTTGCGTTTGCCAGGTGTAAATGGGCGGAATTGGCAGAATGTGACGGAGGGGATTGAAATACAACTGGATTGTCTACCGGGTTGACAATACCCTGAGAACTTATCCCTTGCGACGCTGCTAAGAGTTCTTCTTCTTCGGCCTTGTGGAGGTTTCCAGGTACAGTATCCGTCGAGCTCCTGGATCCAAATCGTCGAGAGTCGCGACGAGGTGACGAACGTGAATCGGCCGTCTTCGTCTTCTTCAATGAAGGCGTTGAAGTCGACTCAGACGATGGCGGAGCGGAAGATACAGTCAATGCACTAGACGATGAGGAAGAAGAAGAGGAGTTGCCCTCAATCTTCCTTATTTTTTCTCTTTTTTGCGCCGTCGCCGCCTTGCCTGTCGCAACTTTTTTGGCAACTGTTTTCGTCCTCTTCGTTTTTCTATGTCTTTCTACCCTCTTCGCTCGCTTTGGCACCGATCTGGAAGATTTCTTCCCTTTCCAGAGCTCCTCCTCCGTTTCAGGATCAGAGCTGGTCGATGTCGACTCGTCGCTTGCGCTCGATTGCCTATACGTTTTTTTGTCCATTTTACGGTTAAGGAACTTGAGCTCGGAGAAGACAAGGTCAGTTACTGCAGAATCGAGTGAGCTCCGGTAGGCTGATAAGAAGAGACGGACATTTTTTAGTTTGTGGCCTGACCTTTCGAGAGGCGGCACCACGACCAAAAACTCCAAGTCTGCCAGCGTCATCTCCCAACTATATCACACACGCATCAAGATGTTGTACATATGGAATAGATAACAACTTACAGTGATTCTTCCCCCTGCGATATTGTCTGGTTTCTCCATATCTCTCCATTCATCCTCGTCCTCCTTTTTCCCTTTCTTCTTCTTCTTCACCACCTTCTCCTCCACACTCTCACCATCGCTTTGCCTCCTCCTCTTCAAAGCTTTTTTCACTTTCTGGCCAGATTTCTTGCCGGCATTTGCAGCCGCAGTGGTGACAGCCTTGGACTTGTCCTTCACGATCGCGGCGCGCTCGCGTCGACGTTCTCGCCGAGCTGCAAGGATAGCTTCTCGTTGTTCTTCTTCACTGTCTGTCCCCTTCTCCACGACGGCACGAGGCTTTTGCCCTTTAACCTTCATTTTGGGAGGAGAATACTCGGCTGCAGAGGAACTGGAGGAAGATGATTTGGCTAGTTTTTTCCGTATCCCCGTCTTCAGGGCTCTTTCTACCATTTCATTTCTAGATTTTTTAAGCTTGACTTTGTCTATCCTCGATAATCTTTCTCGTTCTGCCCTCAGCCTTCGCTCACGCTTGAGCTTCAAACCAGGCTGCTTCTCTTCGTGCGCATTCCTCTTCTTTGGTTTGAGGGATTCCACCACGCTCGACTTCTTCCCCCTCTTTACAACTCCCTCATGAACCGTCTTCGGAAGTGTTTTAGGGAGAATAGGAGGAGGTGAGTACTGATTTCGATACTTCACTTGTTCGCGCACGAAGGTCTGACAATCGTGAGGTTTGGTGGGGGGGTGGCGTGAGCTGTGGAGTTGAAGAGCGTCGAATGTGAGTGAGGTTGTTCCAGGAGGTCTAGAAGTGGCCCAGGAGGCCATTACTGGCCATAGATGATATATTTGTTCTGTGAAAGGTGCTCTCGTTGATAGCTCTTCTACTAGCCCCTCATGCTGTCATAGATTCGAGTTCCCCCAGGCTGACTGGTATTTGGAAGCAGGAAGCAACGTGGTGGCACGAAAGCAATAAGCACGAAACAATAAGGATGATCGCGAATAGGGTGAGGAGTCTCTCACGAATCGATACTGGAGTAAAACCGAAGCTGTGATCCTTCTTTCCGGAATAATTATCATTTCTACACGGAGATGTATTTGGACCACTACTAGTGATAAAAAGACACTGGTGTTCCACTCGCCCAGTTCACGATCAGCTGGACTCAGAAGGCATTCTCGACTCAACTCGTTATGGCTGAGCATGAGGTTTGTCAAGCTTTACCACCTTTTGTTGGATTCCACTTGGGCGACACTTCTACATCGAAGTCCAACGGTGTGACATATTCTTGTTCTTGGTACAAACACTAAACATTCAAGCTCCTTCTGCCACATCCTTGTACACTTCAAATCTTCTTTGTGAAGTGACAGGAATCCCCGTTCGGATTTTGTTGATTGTTTCATAGTCTGCGCTTTCATCAGTCGTCTCCTTTTACGGTCGAAAGTAGAGACCAACCGATATCAGCATAAATAATACATTCTTTCTCATCTGCTTCGGTGACAACCTTTCCGCTATACGCCTATTGAACAAAGGAAAGAAAGAAAAGATAGCCTGCTCACTAGGGGTCAACAACCATTGAGTGTCCCCAGGCGATGTAATCTCCTTCCTTAGGGCTCTCGTTTCGGGCAACCGAGCAAAGGATGGAGTAAATCTGATTATCCACCGCTCTAAGAACGCACAATCACCATCACAGTTTAGTAGCCTGAGTTGTCAGATTTTGGAGGACGAACCGAGCGCGTGCGAGTAGCTCCCAATGGAGAGGGCCGGTAGTCATGTTGAACGCACCAGGATAGATCATGGTCGAGCATCCTGGTCAAGACAGTCAGCTGCAAGACCCTGTGCTGAAAGGTGCCTGCCTTTCCGAGCGGCAATCATTGCTAGCTCAGGGAACCGGACGTCATAACAAATGGCAAGGCCGATTCTGCCAAAAGCTGAAGCCACATCAGCACTCTTCTCTCACTTGAACAAGAGAAACGGACGCGTCTCGAAAGTAGTTACCTCCTCCCCTGCAGAGAGTGTTTCGCTCTCTTTGAAAGTGATACCACCTGGAATGTCAATGTCAAAAAGGTGAACCTTCCTATGCTTTGCAATCATTTGCCCTATTGGTATACTCAGTCAACAATGCTCCACGGTGAAGGGGAACAAGACAGACACTGACCTTTGGGGTCCCAGACGGTGGCCGTGTTGTAAATGTTCTTCCCATCCACCTCCGGGATGCTACCACCAACAAGATAGACTCCATGCTTCTCGGCTGCTTTAGAGAGCAAGTCAAGCGTGGGTGAATTTTTGGGGATCTGAGAAGACGGCGTGGGTATTGGTTCAGCGTGAATCGGGAAAGAGCTCGTAGCATAAGGGGAGTTAAATATTTCCTACATCGTGTCAGTAGTTTCCACTTATATACTCGCCACCATGGAACCATCGTGGGAGGTTGTTCACTCACTGGTAAGACTACTAGATCCACTTTTTCCTTTCCGTCCCGAGAGGATTCGAGAATACATCGGTCGATGAGAGATTGGGCTCGTTTCAGATTGGCAGCTTTATCACTCGTAATGTGACCTAATTGGATGAGACCGACACGAAAGGAACGTCCAAAGATTTGCGCCACCATCGTGGAGATTTATGGCTGCAGCGAATGCGTTTGATGAAACGAAGCTGAACTGACCGCCTCTGTTATTGACTAAAACTGAATGCCGCCCTATTGCCGCGTAATAGCTTCACGTAGTCAGGGCTTAAACAAACTAAACCACAACCTCTCCTCTCCATTGCCATTGCCATGCAATGATAAGGGTTCTCCTGTGAACGCCGAGGGGTGAAGGATAAATGAGCGATAATGTCATGAAAGACGGTTCTGACAAAGAGGAGTATTTCTCTCCCGTCAATTTTTGCCCGATTTGCGTGGCAACCTTGTTTTGTGGAGGAAGAGGAAGCGTGGGTGCTTGTTTCCGTTTCAGTTTTTGAGTCGGCCTGAGCATTGGCAGATGGAACTTTGGTTGCCACATTCAAAGTACCTCTCTGAAGGTCCAAACGAACTCCAAGCGTGGGAGGGGATCGCATGGTAAAAGTGTCAAGATCCGACGCCTTTCTCTCTCGTGCTTGCTTCCATTTATTCTGTGTAGGGCACACTCCTTTTTGGAGTACAGAGGAGCCAATAAAACAACAGGACCTTCGAATCAACGCTCAACATCTCTTCCACTGTCTGATTATGTCTCCCAAGTCTGCGAACAGCGATGGAACTGCATCTCCTTCAACCACAAAATCCACACGCTCGACTTCTTTCTCTAGTGTATCCTCTACTACACAGCGCGATCCACGAGAGTCTGGAACACTTGCCCTCGGCGTTTTGCAGATCATTGGCGTTTCAGAGGAGCTGAAAACGTTACAAAACCAACACTGCGCAGGAGACAAATCGAAAAAGTCAAGTAGCTCCTCAAATTCGAGGTAGCCAGAGGAGGTGATCCATCTGTGTTTGCTTTCATCACGTCTGTACGATTCTTTTCTTGCTGCTCTTTTCTAACCGGCAGCACAGACGTTAACTTCCTTTGTTTCAATCACGGCAACCTTTCGCCCCTTTCGCCTTCCTACCACTTATCCACCTCTGTCGGCACCTATAATATCCTCAGTTGTCATGACACAATACCTTTTAGTCCACTACTTGGTAGTTCATACGATAGATACAAAACCTTCAACAATGTAGCAGTCTTACGATTACTAGGCGTGAAATCAACCATTTGTGTATATTGTCATATCATCGACCTCCTGTCTTCCCCACGTCTGATGTTGAAGATCATAGGACTCTGGGCTGAATTTCTATGGAGAATAGACGGGCAACTGCTCTTTGACACTGGTGCCTACAACATGCCCAGCCACCCGTCACAATTCGCTGCTGATGGGCAGCGATTCATAGAACAGAAGTGATACAAGCTTCGATTATCCCGCATCTTCCGCTAAACATTTTGATACAGAGAGGCTAACTTCAATTCCCTTCACATTCAAGGCTTTCATCAAACTTTATGAAGAAGTCCACTGAAGACCTCCACAATCACTTTTATTGTTTATTAGCCGTCAGAGTGTGGATTAATCGAACGTTCGACCCTGGGCGACATCGTATTTTGCTCTTTCGTGATAGCCTGTTTTCCTCGTAATAAGGTCGTGCAGGCGTTGAACGTTGACCTTCAGCTTGTTTCTGCACCACGAAGGCATCTGTTTGACTCTTTCGTCCGACCATTCACAGTCTTGACCGCACCTGGATTGCTTCGGATGATCGTCGGTTTGTCACTTAACAAAACTGACCTCTTCTTGTCGCATCAGAGCAAATTTTTGAGGCAGCTGATCTGTCTGAATTCCAGCTTGGCAATTGAGGAAAGCGCTCTGAATTTATTGAACGACTGCCAAAGCTCGACCGTGTGCTAGCTTTACATTTTCTTCCTGGAGTTTTTTGCTCCTTTCAGCGCTCTCTGCATCAACTTCATCAGACCCATCTCTTCAGCAGATGAATTACCTATTCTTCTTTTAATACTCGTCTACTCATCAGGATGACTTCCCCGTATTTTTCGGATGTGCGTCGCACCTCTGCGAACCCCGCCTACATTTGATTGGTGTCAGTTGGGGAATACAGAGCGAATGGGAACATGCACAATGTTGAACCGAAACCTCTACTCTTGGCGGCGATGTGGAGATATCAGTGGTAGCCAGAGTTGAAGGGACAGCCGCAAATGACCGAGTTGGGATGGGGTAGCAGATTGTCCTGCGTAGATTCTGGTTGGATGGAATGGGCAGACGTAGAGTGAGTATCGATGGTGGAAACAGTGGAGCTGGGCTGATGACTCTGCTCTTGACTCTGAGGATGGAGTTCTTGTTGACATGCATTTTTGTTTCAATCCCATTCTCGGAGGAGCGTTGACGCTGTAATCGAACGTAATGGCAGATTACTGTTTTGAATGTGAGGGGGTTGGTCCTGACATTCTCGCGACAACACTGGTTCCGCAGCGAAAGTGGTTGAATCCATGACACGAATCGCACCGTCTGTAGTACCCTCGTTGGAGTCAAGGGCACGACCTTTAAACTGGAAGTCGCCAAAAGGAATCTCGATAGTTCCACAACATTGTGAGCTGAGCCATGATTGATGGGAGTCACTGCTTCCCTCTTTGCGGTGCAAGTCATCGAGTATAGTCTGAGATTCCCTTAGAGGTCACAGGGAAAAAACCGGCTTAAATAAGACGAACTTTAGTTACCGCGAGGTGTTCTGCTTTCCTATGAAAGTGAAGGCGTGTTTTCGAAGACGGCTTCCACCGTATTAGAAAGACAGATGGGCAAGTTATCCATCTAGCGCAACCATCAGTCACAAGTCAGTAATGGAACAAGATAAGGAGCGTACAAGAGTAACAGCATCGAGCCTCTGATCTTCCCTAGGGTGAAACAGGCCCACTGATGCTGTTGAACCATCCCGACGACCAATGTCCGTTCCGTAGCCTTTTTATCCTTCATCCTTCGAGGTTGATCGGTAGACGAAAGCTCGTCGATAAAGAGAACATGCCACAGATTGCTTTCTCGTGGTCTGGGGTTCAGTACATGCGCCTTTTCGAGTAGTCGACATTAACTTGATAAAGATTTAGTCAAAATAGTTGCAGGTTTCACTTGAAAACTTCACGAAGAGGTAGGCTACTAGTAGAAGATGACAACTTGAAGACGTGGAAATTAAATGAGAAGTTACTACAGAGGTATGTGTTCTGTGCTTGCTGGTTTCTCAGCTTCTTTTCAAAATTGGGGGGAGAAAGGGGTAAACAAGTAATAAGAAGAAGCTCTCGAGAAGCTCATTTATATACAGTAATATACAGTAATTTGCCCTCCTGACGCGTCGACGTCAAATTTTGGGGACTTTGATTACTTTGAATTGCGGCTGCAGCCATCAAACACTATGGGGAACGTTTGAGTCCGCCTGTCTCCCCATCCTGGTATTTCTGCTTGGGTGTTGTGCTAGGAGTATGCATTAGACATCCACGAGTCGCACAGGGGTTCAAAATCTGCAGCACCAACGCAGACGCTGCTGTGACTGTGAACGAGGTCTGGATAGGAGCCAAACAAAAGAAATGAGAGTCCTATACTACAAGCATTGACTCGGGCAGGTATTAGCCGCTATAGCAAGGAAACAGATAGCTAAGAAACCCGATCTGGCATTCCCAACTCGAGCCTAGCTGCTGCAAACCCCATGAATAGTGACTGGGTCACGTACCAACCTGACAGGATCAGCGAGGATGCACATTAAGCCTCTCGCTGGTGGACGTCCTGGACATTGGTCCTATTGCACTGGTAAGGTGAGGCATTGACCACCATGCTTTCAGGAGCTACGATGGCATAAGCTAGAATAGACAGACATCTGCATCGACCAGTCTGATCCGGCAGGCATGCTCAGTCAGCCATGTTCAGAGCCAAACCTCAGGATGTGATGAAGATTGTGATTATAGTAAGTACGGCAGTCCAAAACTACTAATACAGCAAGAAATATGGATATGTACGGACCATAATGTTTCCACAAGAACGAACTGACAGGCAGTGACATCATCCCAACCAGCCCAACGAGTATCTGATTAGCCAACAGCTTCCTCAGGCGGACGCGTTATCGGAGTGGTGCAAACCTATCTCTTTTTGAGTTTCCGCATTTGAAAAAAAGGGACAAACTACGCACGCAACAGAAACTTTGAAAATGCAGCCAGGTGATAAGACAATCGCTGCTCATTTCCTCAGAACCCTGATAGACAGGATGACAAGAAGGGGGACGAACGCATGCAAAACATGCCCGCAATCAAGCCTACACCTCTTCCCGCCCCATCGTTCTTGTCCTCCGTCAAGTCCTTCATCCTCCCGCTCTGCACCCTCGAAGCAGACGCTACATCTCCAGTCTTCCTCTTCGTCGTCCCCATCGAAGAAGGGGAAACTGTTCAGGACCAATCGAAGGCATTCCACAGTCTTTCTGTAGAATCCACAGACCCGACGGAAGTGCGCGACGCGAGAACGGAGACATAGGAATGTGAACAGAGTTGACAGGGAGTGGGGATAGAAGGAGCGGAGCGTCAACTGCATTTTATTCAATCTCAGCCTAAGTTTCTGTGAACGGAGCGAAAGCGACGTACGGCGACGGCCAAATATTGCGCAAGCCCAGCCACAACCGCGACTGCTTCCACACCGACCCCAATCGCCCATTTCATCTCCACAACTACCCCGACAGGGTCCGTCAGTCTACGTCTCTTCTTCTCATCCGACCCTTCGAAGAAAGTCGAGCCTCTGGTCCTCTCGTATGTAGGTCTCCTACGTGTTCGACGAGAGTTGTAGACGGTGGTAGTGGGTGAATTCCGTGTGGGTTTCTTAGATGGTGACAGTCGAGAGATGGAATTGTAAAAGGGAGGAGAAATGGTTTTCGGCATTACTGAGCGGGGAATCAGATGTTTCATGGGTTGCGAAAGCGTCGTTAAACAAGTAATGCACTGTTTAATAACCCGATCAGTCAGTTACTCCACCATACAGAACAGATATGACAAGGAGGCACACCTCGAAGAAAATTACGATCTGTCCCAATTTGGGATATCTCAATCCTCCCCAGCCTCTGGGGGGTTCAAATCCGATCGGCGGGCTGATCCAGCTCTCCTTCCAAGCTTGGATGGCGATCAAGATGACAATCGTGAGTGTAAAACAAAGCGTGATGAGTGGTCGGAAGTTGTACTTGAACGAGTGAAGGATGTGGAACTTTGCGCGTGAGATCCGTTTGGAGAGGGAAGAAGAGCGTTGGAAAGAAGGAATTGGGGAGTTCGAGAATGATCGCTTGTCGCATTCCGTTATTTCACGACTGAATGGAAGCGAGTGAGCAAGCAAGCACCCACCTTGACAATCTCATCTTCGGCGGCAAGAGCGATGAGTTCGCAGCCCATGACGGCATACAGCAAAGCGACCACGACGATCCATGGCCTAGATTTGAGAAATCCTTTTGGTTTCTCCTCCGCATTCTTCCCCTCCTCTTCCTCGCCCTGACTGGAGAAAGTAAAGAAGCCGAGCACGCTCTTCTCCCAAGACTGAACCGCAACCCTAGCCTCCTGCTCCACCTCCGCCAGCCTTTCTTCAAAAGAAATTCTTTTTGCTTCCCGATCACAGAGGAGGCGACCGCGTTCATCAGTCTCTGTACACGCAGGTGTTGGGGACTCGGAAGCCGCGGAAGGAGGGGAGGAGATGGAGATGGTGGAGGTAAGGTTTTCTCCATCGCCCGCTCCAGACGTGTAACCCCTCATGGCTGCGTCGCCTGCGCCTTCTGTCCGGAAGGTACTGCTGTTCTCCAGCCCATCGGCCTGGGAAACGCTCCCATTCCCATCGGATAACTGGGTCAGAGGCAACACTGGAGCGGAGGACGAAGCATCGGAATCTAAGGTGGTCGCAGGGGCGACTTGATAGGAAGATGGAGCTGGCGGCGAAGTAGTAGAAGTCGGTGTGTAGGTGGGAGAGAGGAGGAAAAGGAGCAAGACGAGGAGAACCTTTGGACGCAGATAGAGAGTTTTCCACGTTTCGAGCGTCTACATCCAAAAGATGTCAGTGTGCACGTCGAAGGAAAGGTATAAAGGTTTCAGCAGACACTTCCCCAGTAGCTTCGGAAGAGAGACAAGCGGCACCAGGAGCATCCTGATGCTCACCTTTCCAAGAAGAGGTAGAAGCAACTACTTAGTCGCTCTCACGTCCCACAAACACATGACAGGGTTCAGGTACTTGTCTTTCCAAACTAAGAGTTCCCAAGAACGAAGAACAATTAAGTCTATTGATTCAATGATGCTTCAAACCGCTGGTCCCACCTACATTGCCAGGAAATACTGAGAGGTCCCAAACCATCACATGTAGAATGATTATCTGTTCACTCCACGGTGTAATACAAGTTGAAGAGCTGGATTGCTGGAAGTCGGGATGGGCTCCTCATCCGACGGACATGCACAATGGCAGGAGCTCCATGAGACCGACAGCGCTCGCCAATAAGCAGAATCATCTTAATCAGATCAAAACCAACCCGGATCCATTCATCAGCGCTCCATCTGCCTCGTTGGCAGCGGTATGCAACAAACAAGACCCAGGTATGCTCCAGAAGAGACGCTCACCTCCGGATTGGAGCCCAGCAACAGCATGTTGGTTATTTACAGGCTCTGGCCGCAAATATCAGTCTCTTCATCAAAGCCCTGTGATATCCCCTCGTCGTTGGCACTTGTTGACACGAGATCTGGTTTGTGGATTGAAACTGGGGAAGAGTCGGGTAAACGGGTACGTACGCGGAACCAGTCACGCCAGCCCAAAAGGGAAACAGCGACACTGCCGCATTTGATTAGTGACGACACCACCTTACACCTTCGAGTTGGGAAAGTGGTCCAGCTTTCAGGATGGCCGACCCACGACCTTCTACAGACGAAGAATCAGCGCCTCTGCTCAGGCACGCGAACGAAGCAGAAGCGCACGAGGAAGAAGAAGGCGGCACCGCTTATGGGCGACTCAAGACGCACTTGCAGCACCCTCAACATTTCACACTCTTCGAAAAGATCCTTCTCCTCATCGCCCTCCTTCTCCTATGCCTTGTCGGACTCGGATTCGGCCTTTTCGGAGGAGAAAAACGCAAATTGAACGAGGCACTGAAGCATAGGCATGACGGTGAAACGACAACGGAACTGCATTGGAGCACCACGACGGTTACTACTACGACGACGGCCAATGGAGGTGGACCGACTGGGGCACCTGAGGTATGTCATTCCTTCTGTAACACCTGCCAGATGTTTAGTGGTACAAGGTCTGTTTGACGGCGGAGTGCGTTCACATTTCCAGTCGGATACTCGATAGCCTGGACACCTCGATTGATCCTTGCGACGACTTCTACTCCTTTGCCAGTATGTCATTTACCTCCCCAAAGTATCTTGTGTTGAAAGACAGTGTAGACAACCAGTGGTTAAAAGCACATGCCATCCCAGCAGGGCGAGCGAGTTATGGCGTATTCGAAAGCATTGATGCAAACAACAAGGCACGTTTCCCTCTATACTTTTCATCCTAAATGTGCTCACAATATGACAGAAAATCATTTCCGACATTCTCACCTCTGATGCGACTTCCCTTTCTTATTACTCCGTGTTGGATGACCAAGAAAGGGCGAATCTGAAGGTTCTCCAAGACTATTATCAATCCTGCGCCGACATCTCCACTCTTGATCGGGTCGGAGAAGCACCACTGTTGGACGTCAGTTTCGTTCTTTCGCAAGTCACTGAATGCAAATTTATGGTGAATGAACAGGCTGTGGACGAGCTCATCCAGCTCTGGAGAGGACCTAGTGATTTCGATGGCGCAGAAGTCGAACCGTTGACGATCCAAGGATCAGCTAGTGATGCACTTAATGATGGAGAAATCGAAGCAGACGGACGTGCGTTATTTATTTCTGACACTGTTTACATACCGTAACGCTAAGGTCAGCATGGGACTGGTTACCACCAGTTCTCCGTCCTCCTCGTCGCCGACCTCCGTCGAGTCCGTTCACCAAACGTCAAAGGCTCACCTCGGCCATTTTGTACCTACACTCACGATCTGTTTTCGCTCTGTTCTCTGCTGGGCCGGAAGGAGATGTGCTCAATGACCCGGAGCATCTCATTCTCTCGATCTCGCAAGACGGTCTCGGATTGCCGAGCAAGGAGTACTATCAGGACAAAGAAGTTGTTGAGAGATATGAGGAGGTGGTCGGTAAGGTTCTAAAAAGCGTATTTGAAGACCGAGAGGAGACTTGGAGCGATTGGACAGAAGTAGGAAGGAATGTAGTAGGTTTCGAGAAACGATTGTCTGAGGTTAACTGGGACTTGTTCGTGTTTCACCTCCTCCTCCTGCTCTATACGAGGGAAATTAAACGTAACTGTCAACAGGGAGGATCAATATGATCCCCACAAATCTTTCAACCTCTACAATTCGTCAGCCCTCTCTGCCCTCTTCCCAATCATTTCTTTCCATGACTACTACGCTGCTCTCCAACCGCGACCGGAATACCCCGACCCCGTTTCAGTATCCACGCCTAGCTATTTCTCCAACGCCACAACAATTATCTCGAACATCGACGAGGAGACCTTGGAAGCCTACTTTGTTTGGTCACTTGTCAGGAACTACGCCGATTATCTTGGACCTAGCACTGGGTTGAGGACGCATGTCAAGGCGTGGAAGGATGGATTGAGGGGTGTGGACCCGAAGGACGAGGATAGGGAGAATACATGCATGGACACGATCCTCTCGAACGTCGGATTCATGGTTGGCGAGTTCTACGTGAAAGAAGCATTCCCCGGTACGTCTCCTTCCCCATGCTACGATTTAAACTCGTAGCTAAAGTGCGTATAGGTCGAGCGAAGGAATACTCTGAAGAACTTATCCACGCCGTGATTCAAGCCTTCAGCGATCGTCTTCCTGAACTTGACTGGCTTGCACCCTCTGATCGTGAGGCAGCGGAGAGAAAAGCAAGAGCCATCCGCGTGAAAATCGGCTATCCGACGTCACCCAACACGACCAACCCTTACTCTATCGCCTCTTACTATCGTCTCAACCTCCCCGTCCTCACAAACGACTTCTTCGGTAACATCATCCGCTCCCAGCGCGCAGAGCAGACCCGCACTTGGGCGACTGTGGGAAGGAAGAAGGATCGAGGACAGTGGTTTATGGTTCCCAGCGAGGTGAACGCGTACTTCTCGCCCAGCGATAACGAGATCGTCTTTCCTGCTGGTATCATGCAGACTCCCATGTTCAGTCAGGAGTGGCCGGAATACCTTGCCATGGGAGCCTTTGCTAGTGTCGCTGGCCACGAATTGACTGTGCGTCATTTCTTCCTTCTTTACATCGCTCTTTGCTCATCCTAGGACAGCACGCGTTTGATGCTCACGGCCGACAATATGACGAGAAGGGCAGACTCATTGATTGGTGGTCGAATGTTAGTATCTTCATCTTTCGTAAGAGGCATGAGACGCTAAGAGGAGTGTCAGTCAACGATCGAGAAATTCGAGCATCTGAAAGACTGCATTGTGGACCAATACTCAAAGTACTATATTCTCGATTCTCGCGGGAACAAACACTTTGTCAACTCGAAAATAACCATCGGTGAGGACATGGCTGATGCTGGAGGTCACAGTCAGGCTTTTACTGCCTGGAAAAAGAGATCCGAGAACCACGATTATCCAAATCATCTCTTGCCTGGTCTCAATTTCACCAGGGAGCAAATGTTCTTCATAGCCTAGTGAGCACCATATTTTGACTTGCTCTGATGTCCATATTTATCTCGTGCACAGTGCACAAGCTTGGGCAAGGAAAATGAGCCCAGAGGAAGCTGTGAGGAGGATTCGTTTGGATCCTCACTCCCCTACGAAATATCGAGGTAAGAAGATTCCATTGCTCATGATATCAGCTGACCGTCATAAAACAGTTAACGGCCCACTCACAAATGATCCAGAATTTGCAAAGGCTTTCAACTGGTGCGTTTTGTTGTTATGAATGGATTATGACTGACATGTTCCCGATCAGTCCTCTGGGTTCACCATTGAATCAGAAAAACAAGTGCGCAGTTTGGTAATGATCGTTCACGACCAAAATTCTTGTACATCAGTCATATTGCTCAATTATCAGCTATTTGTTGCGAACTTCGTTCAATTTTTGACCGTGAGTACGGAAAAAAACGATGATTTTCATTCAGCTTCGTACGACGATAGGCACGCATGAGAAATGTTAAGGTGAAAGCAATCAAATCGGCTACAGGGGCACAACGTAAGGCTACAGGTGGACAGATCCTGGATGGAAACCGAAACATCTGGACGTATCCTTAGAAAACGAGAACAGAGAAGAGATCGAAGAGAGTTAAACAAAATTAAAGGTAAATGCAAAAACGAGGTCAACAGGGGCGGTGACGGCACACAGATAAACTTAGTTCGTTTGTCATTCGCTTCTGACAATTTCATCGTGAGCTGGATGAATGCATTACTCGCCGTAGTTCTAGTAGACACAACGTTCAATGGAGTCCATAGTCCACTTAGGAAATAACGTACGATGTATTCGAACATGGCGGTACCAGTTGCTTGCTCGCCACCAATTTCTCCGCCGCTCGCATGACCAGAAAATCGAGCGTAAGGGACCCAATTGCCGGACAGAACGGTCAAGGCACTGATATGGTTATAAGTAAAAGAATGACAGCCAAAGAAGAACAATGGCGAACCTGCTGATGGTGAACTTGTATGTCTTGTTTCCACTCACGAATGTCAAATTCATTCCAACTTCTCCGTTTTGGGCATCTGTGAAGACCAATGGCGTCCCGGTCTGGGCTGGGGTAGCAGACCAAATATCCCCCCAAGTTTCAATCTTGAGATTTTGCAAGGCCTTCTGTGCTGATGTCTGTTTCGCCGTGCAGAAGTTGATGCCTGGCAGAGAATAGATCAGAAACGGTCGTGCTGTTACTAACAGGCGGACGAACGATTGTTACTGTTGCCGTAGGTAAGATATCCAGAAAGTTCCCAGTCGGAGGGGTCAGTCGACGTGATGCCAGAGCCCTTCTCCTTATTGCTCAAGAATACGAGGGTGTACTTTCCGAGGACAGCTAAGGACGAGTAAGGGCAAATACAAAATGATGGTGGAAGGAACTAACCACGTCCCCACACCCATTGGTTGACAGTATTCTCGAGAGGTTGCAAACCAAAGTTTTGGTCGTGATAAGCTTGGCCGCTGCATCCTTTGTTAACTACAACGCTAACATTGATTAAATACTTGCCTGAATGAGTAATGTTGACCTTGATAGGTGAGCTCAATTTGGCCTCTTGCGCCGGGAATAACGTTGGTCCACCCCAAATTGGGAGACAGGAGATTGTTATTCGTCACGGCAGGATCGAAGGTAGGTTTTGAGGTACTAGTGGGCAAGTTGGTGAACATTTCGTGCCATTGAAGGGAATACAAACCTATCACAGGGATAATGCGCTGGTACATCTTCCAGACCGTCGAGCGTAATCGTTCCGGAGGAAACTGAAGTATTGAAGCTGGTGTACTCTGGTTAGAGTTGGGTACGAGAGAAAGAGAATCCTCACGTCGCGACATATCTAGTTCCATCGGCATCAGAGACCCATTGTCCTCCCAGTCCCCAATCACCGTCACTCCCAATCGCATCAGTGAACGCCACTGATCCTTTATCGGTGATCTTTACGAAACGTGAGAAGGTGCGAAAAAAAGGATACACGGAGAAGACTGACTGGTGCCCAAGCGTTAAAACCCACAGTTTGTAACGTGGCGATTAACTGGACATAGTAAGGGGTGTCGAATATTTGACCAAAAGGATAACCGGCGTAGAACACCACTTGAGCAGTGTAAACAGGATCGTCACCAACCAACTGCGCTTTTGCCATTAGCACCAATTGATTGAACCAGAAGGGAAACGGCGTACGTCCAGATACCACCAGGAGAACGGAGCAGTTGATGGATCTGCATTCACTTCTGGGAGCGTGACAAACGATCCATCCAAAGAGTAAGACACTTGTCGTGGTGGTCTTCGACGATCCCCCACAGTCGAGATGGCACGACCGTTGACCAGAGTGGAGAGACCAGATAAAATCAAGGAAAGGGATGCAAGGGTCAACATGTTGGTCGGTAAAATTGTAAGATGAAGAATCTAGCCAATTAAATGGAGCCCAATTAACGAAATGCAGGCAGATCAATCCAGAGAGGGACGGTTGGGTGAGATGAGGTAGGGGCTGCAGAAGGAGGAGCAACTGTGGCAACTCTTCCTTGTCAAGAATCTCGAACTGAGGGAAGTCGAACTACTTGGCAGCCTTTTATAACAAGGAAGAAGGCCAGAATCATTCCAATATTCAGGAATAAAGGGAAATTTTGGTTTGTTGACAACCACAGATAAACTTTACTTAACCCCCTCTTGTTTGTGAGTATTTAGTGCGGAATCAAGGTGTCCGCGTGGATAGGCAGATTAGCTTCAACCTTTCTGGACCCAAAAGTAGAGAAGGGGGGATCAGTGCACAAGGCAATTTCAAGCTTCCGAGTTGCTTGGAGAAATTTGAAGGAAATTCGGAAGGAACTGAGAAGGGAGGTGCTTTGGTCGTCGCCTAGAACAAAGGGAGGAAGTAGACCCTAAAAAAGCAGCAAGCATTCCAGCCCGAAATGAAAATCACGGATCGAGTGTCTGAATGTCAAAGAACAGCAATCTGCCGTTTTTGAGATGGTTGAAATAGGTCATGGCCTCGAGAAATACCACGAAAACGGTCGGAAAGAGCTTAAGCAAATCTGGAGCGGATGTCATCGGTGGAGCACGAAGCCCCCTCTATTCTCGAAGCATCGGGCATTCACCTGCACTTCCATGCGTTTTTCATGTGGGAGCAGGTGCACCACAACCCTTTTCTGCAAGATGAATGACAACCTTTGGGACAGCCTTGCATATCTGCACCGATTTGGATAATCGATTTGAGGTTTCAGACTCGGACCTCAACAAAGAACCTGGCTCCACTAAAGATAGACCAAATGTACAAGGTCTCCCTCGTGCTGGCTAGTGTCAGGCTGTGTGAAAGATGAAAATATGGCAGAGTAAGCCTTTCATGGCCGTTCGAAATCAGCATAAAGTAAGTACCGAATGTACGTCGCTGGGAACAAATTTACTGCATCACGATGTTAGTACAGACGCCTTCCTAGCATTTTAACAGGGAGTAAGTTTCCCTTTGCGGGAATCTGCCAGAGGAGGCCAAAATACTGTTCTAAACGGGACGGTTTCCCATGCTACTAAAATCACATAAGTTTTAACAGCAATCAGAGTCTCAGAGAGCCCTTCCTCAAGCTAGCGGGAAGGTCAAGCACAAAGTTGACCTGAGGATGCGGCAAGGTCTGTGTCAAACTTTAACTTAACTACCTGGCTTCTTGTTTTTTTTTGTGATCATCTCTGCCATTCTTCTCCTTCTCCGTCGGGTCCACTGTGAGCATTGTCCTCTCTCAATCCATCAAGCCACTATCCTTAGACTAATATCTCTGCGCTTAGAACCGAAAATGTCTTCCAGTAACAAGATCAAGGCACACGAGCTGGCGACCAAGTCGAAGGCCGACTTGGTCAAGCAGTTGGATGAATTGAAACAGGAACTTCTGAGTTTGAGAGTGCAGAAGATCACTGGGAACAATACCAGCAAGCTGACGAAATTGTGAGTTGCTCATGCTTCTAAGATGGAGTGGTCGGAAAGTTGGGTTGAACGCTTGATCACAACTGGACCATCCATGAGACTCAATGCTAGCTTGCTTTGCAAGAGCACTGCTCTCTGCGGTCAGAATGCTGATTTGGTTGTGATTCTACCAGAAACACCGTCCGCAAGTCTATCGCTCGCGTCCTCACCGTCATGCAATCCAAACAACGTCAAGCCCTCCGCGAGTTCTACAAGAACAAGAAGTACCTTCCCCTTGACCTTAGGCCAAAGAAGACACGAGCTATCCGCCGGAGACTGACTAAGGTAGGCTGCCTTGGCTTTAATTGTTCCTGAAAGGGTAAGAACAGTAGAAACTGATCATCTGCGCTGAATAGCACGAGGCCAACAAGAAGACGGAGCGAGAGAGGAAGAAAGCCATTCACTTCCCTAAGAGAAAATTTGTGGTCAAGGCCTAAACCCCTTCTCTTGTATCCATTCGACATGCGGATTATGCAGGGTTTTACATCTATGCCAATCATGATCTTTTTATCCCTTCAGAGGTTGGGTGTGTAAACCTGGATGTGTTTCTGACGCCTAACAAGCAATCCACCTTCTACAGTACAATGTTAACACTCAATCGTCCATCCCACCAGCCACACCTTCCTCCTTCATCTGCACCTTTCCCTTCTGCATCCTGTTCTCTCTTTTCGCCCGACTCCACAGTTGCTCGTCATCCCTCAGAATGAAGTTGACAATAACCATCGGCCAGCTGCGATGCTGCGGTAAGGGCTCGTAGAACTCTTTCGCTATGCGCGAAAGCTCGGGAAGGCGTGTCCATGGCACGGAGGGAAAGTCATGATGCTCGTTATGGTAGCCAACCTGTTGATTTTGTTATCAGAACACGACCAAGTACTCGCAGAAGCAAAAGGAAACGAACATTGTAGCAGAAGATGTTGAGCCAGCCATAGTAGCTCCAAGTCTCCATGTCTAAGCCTTCCCATAGGTAATGCTCAGCGATGAAGTGTGCCGCAAGAGGATGCAAGCTGCCGGCGAAGAATGTTGAAATTAGAAGGTATAACCATGAGTTCCAACATGCGAAATGCTCGACGAGGAAGTAGACAAAGGTGAACTGAAAAGCCATATTGAAGAATGTCCAGCGTGTAAAGGGTATTGATTTGATCATGCCTGGTCGGATGGCATAGAAAAGAATTTGACAGGTGCAGAAAAAGAGCTTGCCGAGTCTGTTGGACAGAACCCACGCTTCTAGACGAGAGGGAATGTCAGTGTCGACTCCGTCCTCACCAAGGTAGCGGTGGTGTTCCATATGATATTTCTACACATCATGTCAACAAACAATGTCAGTCGGAAGCAGGACAACGAACCTTGAACATCATGGCATACGGCAAACCAATGGGTAAATTCGCAACCCAAGCAAAAATTCGGTTCGCTTTCACTCCATTGAAGGCGAGATTGTGCGTAATTTCGTGGATTGCAAGAAACAAATTCTGGTTTGCAGAACCGCCAATTGCGTACGCTGTCAGCATGAACTTCCAACTGAATATGGGCTGGTTCCGAAAGCTGTATGCGATCGCAATTTGAAGAGCAACCACAGCCAAAACAACATATTTGGTGAGAGGTTCCGGGCCCATCAACCGAACGACCTTTCATATTCGAAATTACTCCAAGCCCAAGGAACACGGCAGATGAAAGTGCTCACCTCGGGATGAGCTTTTAGAATGGCTTTCTTTCGACTCTTGTGCGGTTCCTCCTTTTCAATCCATAGAAAATCTTCCCACCTCCCGCTTGCACTCTTTAACGGAGCTTTCTTTGGAATCCACTGGGTGACATCGACGGCTGAAAGAACAGGAGAAGCACTAGGAGACTCGGCTTCGGAAGAAGATGTAGAGTTGGGTCCTCCTGTCGTTCGAAGAGAAGAAGCTCGATGTGTTGGAACGACGCCCATGGAAAGAGCTGAAGTGACCCCTGCCATGGTTCTAGCCAAAGGTGGTTGTAACTTGACAATGTGTGACTTCAAACAACGGGAGTTGACAAGCTCAGCTCAGCTGACGAAGAAAGGAGAGTCCTTTAAAAGACAAGCACAGGGGAGGAAACGCTACAGCGTCTTTTTTGAGTACGGATTCCCTGGAGCTCGACTGGAAGTGGTCGGAAGGATGAACAGATGGAGAAATGCGCTCTAGAAAAATGCGCTTACACTTGCACTTCATCACTACCTCCAGCTTTGACATGGAAGAATGTGCCCAAAGGTTGGTATGCTACTTAAACAGCTGCTGGGGTGAGGTTGCCCAGTCAGACTCTTACCCGAAGGATTCTACAAGCCGAAATGCACTTGGCCCATTGGTGAGTCTAACTTTCCAAATGCAGCAAAAAGCAAGCACTGAGGAATTTGATCGCCGTTGATTCAATGCACGTCAAAGAAGTAAGGATTTGATTGTTGGGTTTGCTCCAGAATAACATCTGCGCTTTACACAGAAAGACCGAAGATTGAAAGCGTAGGCGAAAAGGAAACAGAGGTGTCCTTGGCTATACACTCACTTCAGTTGGCACCAACTCGATAGAGGTGCCCAGTGAGGACCAGTTGAATACACATTTCGTTGCATGTGCTAGGTGACGCTGTTGGATGGACAGACAACAATTGCCAATAGATGAGGGAGAAGTTTGCCTAAACGGCAGCAGAAAAATAAACCAGATTAGGAGCGGGTTGCTCTGGTGCTGGCCGAACAGAATTGTAATGCTACACACTACCGTCAAAATCATTCTTCACAAACAAAGGAAACTACTCACTTCTCCCAAACCATACATCTTCTTATGATAACTAATCCTTAACGGCGCACGTTTCTTCCCCTTTTTACCATTTTCGCCTTCTGCCTCCTCTCCTACCTTCACCTCTGGACCATCTGACTGGATAACGTGAATGGGGATCTTCCAATACCTGCTGAGAGCGTTAATCTCCGTTTGTCCTCCCCAAACCGCGGTCGTAGCAATACTGTCACAATATTCGCTGTATTTTTCGGGAGATAGAACTCCGTCAGGTGAGGAAGGGTCGATTTCAGAAGCAGGAAGGTAAGGAAGGAAATCATCCGGATGTTCCATCATGAAGGCAGCCGCTGCGCGCCGTGTTGTTGCGTACGTCTCATTCGATGAAATCCGCCAGAAATTTAGTTGATCTGCAATTGCGTTAAACAAGCAATGACCATCAGGTTCCATCTTCAGAGACCTCAATCAAACCGTGCTCCTACGAGTAGAGAGAAAGCTCACTTCGTAAATCTGCCAGTGCTGCTTCCGGCAGATAACGTCCAGTCTCCTTCTCTCTTCCTCCGCTCCATCATCTGGTGCTTCCCTCGCCTCTTGTTCAGCTTGCTCCCGTTGCTTCAACACTTCAGCTTCCTTCCTATCTTTCCTTGCTTGCTGTCGGTTCTTTCCTTTGGACAGAGCGTCCTTAATCCCTTGACGAAAACCATGTCCGTTTGAGGAATTCGAATCGTGAGAGGAGCCTGATCGCGTTGAGTGTCGTGAGGACCTTGTTAGAATACTGTTAGGGTCGAGGGAGGAAGATGCAGGAGCTGAAGAGGTTGAGGCATCGATCTGATCGAGCAACTGATCTGCCAGGTCCAGAACTTCAGCTTCATGGTGCTCGCCACCATCGACCACCCCGCCAGCGCTGATAACGTTCAGCTCTGAAGATTTCGTCTTCTCCACGTCATTCTTGATCTTCTTTTTATTTAATTTCGACTTTGAGTTCGCTTTTGCGGGTTTGTTGCGATTGAAGAGAGCTGAAATTGGCGATGGCGATTTGGGAGATCGGGATATGTCATTTTGAGCTGCTAAAAGCGTATCCACATTTTGAGCGTGCTGAGCTGCCAAAGACATGCCTGAGAGGCTATGCACTGGCGTCTGAACTGGTGTGGGACTGTGGCAGACACTTCAGCTGTCGACGATTTTGTAGAGGCCGAGCCAACCACGAAGCCGTCGGAGTATTGTGCCGGTATTCCGGATTGTTGTCTAAGGTTGACAAGAACACAAAGTCTACTAAGCCAGTACAACGGTAGCCGCAGTTGCCTTCTCCCAAAGACCATGCGTTGACTTGCAGGTTTTTTGTGATGCATACGGTGATGGCGTTGTTGAAGTTTCAAGCTTGCACTATTTGACCAGAAATTTTACTTCTAGTTGTTTGTCGTCTAGATTAGGCATTCTCCAGCTTACTCTGTCGGTTTCGAGGATGCAGATAGAGCAATAGTCTGAGCATGGTGGCGCATAATTGAAAAGGTTAGAATGCAAGGACAGCGCTCCCTAGAGTCTACAGTAACCAGATACAGCGTGTATCAACATGCAGCAGCGTATTGTGGCGTCATCGTCATGCCTTCTGGAAAAGGTGCCAGGGTAATTGGAATATTCATTTTCTCGTCATTTCCTAATCCTGGGACGTCAAAATCGAGATTGATGTGCCACTGTCGCAGCATGTTGTTAGCGCAATCCCTTGAAGGTGAAGCACTACATACGGTCAACGTCAAATTTGGAGCAGAAAAGTCAGGAGATAATGGATATTGCCCCAAATTGAAATCTCCCATAACTCGTTTGG
This sequence comes from Atractiella rhizophila, assembly GCA_021432655.1. NCBI lineage: Eukaryota > Fungi > Basidiomycota > Atractiellomycetes > Atractiellales > Hoehnelomycetaceae > Atractiella > Atractiella rhizophila. Next base: position 37,296 of record MU271414.1, read on the forward strand.
TCCTATCTCTCGTGTGAAAAAACATCTCATCAAGGCCTACGCTTCTGCCCTCAACTTCAACATTTCGGATCGTCGGAGAGAGAACGGAGGTGGAATGAGTTTCACGTCTGCTGGGATGAGACACAGAAACTGTGAGCGTCTGGCGGAAAGACAACTCAATCTTCTTGATGACTTTGTCGTCTTTCTTTCCGTCATGAAGGTCGAGCATGAGAATGAATGGCAAAGTAGAGCCAATCAGATATATTGGAGCATTGGGAAGGGCGAACTGTTTGCCACTACTGTTAGACATAATTCCTTTCGGTATGAAATACGTCATTACCTTCACTCCAATATGAGCTAAGGTTTGCCTGAAGGTCCCTTTCAGGTGCATCTCGTGCTCAGAAATGGTCCATCCTTGCGGATCAAAGTCAGGTCCTGGAGGGAACTGTCCTCGCGACGTGGCCTCGAGGAACATAGGACTTCGCCAAACCGGACCTGGGGGAATAGGGGAGACGAGAACAGGCACACGAAGTTTGTGGTCGAAGTGCAAACCAACGCGATCGCCTTCAACCTTCAGATAATAGAGCACAAATTGATCGTGATTGTCTGCGAATCCGTGAAAGCTAGGAGGAATGCCCGGCCCTCCAAATTGTGGAGCTAAAGGGACTTGGATAGAGAATGGGAAGGAATATCTGTGGAAATAGTCAGCTGAAAAAGTTCAGGGCCGAAGGATTGAATAAAAGGTCAGACGTCTGTGCCGCAAGCTTCTCCCCATCCATCCTGAAGCCTTGCAGGTTCCTTTCATCCCACAGCGCCATCTTCAAATTGATGATATCACATTCCTCAGACCTCCTCTCCTGCCTCGTCTGACTTTTACCATCGGACTCGATTTGATGTTGTGTAACTGTTAACGCGCTTCTGGTCTTCCCTCGAAGCGTCAATGAGATCTCCCGCAGCTTTTGTGGCTCGTTAAGGTTGAATATTACAGTCCCAGATATTGTTGCTCCCGCAACGTAGGTTGGATGTGCATTAGGGATCGGAGAAGCGAGAATAACAGTGAAGACCCGAGCTTTGTCAGCGAACTCGTAATTTCTGCCTTGAGTTTGCATTCCGTCAAAGAAGTAGGAGGGGGAGCTCAGACCGCTTCAGCTCGACCCGCGGTATTTATCAATCAGGATTGGAAACGTACAGCCCAAACGACGGACACAGACAAAGAGAGCTGCAGTCTGCAGACGTAAGTATCTGTATGAGTAGGATCGCGGATGCTGCCACTGAGGTGTTGAAAGTTGAAGAATTAATGACAATACCGTGCCTACAACAAAAGGTTGCACAAAATAGAAAGTAGTTGTGCGATGATGATGAACAAGCAGTGCAATGCTCAGTCACCTTGCACTTCAGCTTAGCATATCGAAAACCTACTGAGATGCTTCGATCTGGATGAAGCGAAGCGAGCGCTGTGGAAACTAAGGAGATCCGCGACAAACTCGTGTCATTGCAGTGCTCCAGTGTACAAAGTACAAAGATGTCATCTTCTTTTGAACCCTTTATCACTCAGGTTTGCGGGTCCCTTTGGTTCTCTGATGATTCCATCAGATCCTGAAGTGACATGAGATCCAGGAGCCTTCTTATCTCTCTTCCCGGAAACGGCGTCTCTTTCCTTCTCTGCTGCGGCTTGCGAACCTTCCCCAAAAATTCGGATTCGAGCAGAATCATATTCGGCTTGTCGTTCTTCCAACGTCTTCTGGCCCTTCGAGTCGTGAGAAGGATTGATACGAGGGGTTGGTTGGGGTGGTGCGCGCTTCAAGATCTTGAAGGCAGGAGCAAATGCGTCCGGAGGCGGAGCCTTGACGTTTCCAGTCGTCGAAAGAGCGATATTCGACGAGGCAGTTTCGTTTCTTCTCCCAGGATACTTTCAATCCCAAATCCATCTATAGAACGGCAAGTACTCACGCTCGTCGCCAGGTCTCCGCCTCTTCCTCTCCTTCCTCCTCGCCAAAGCCATCAGGAGGCGTCCTTATTGCTGGCCATGTAGCTGACGGTAAATCTTTCGGAGGCATGCTTATGGGGATAGAATCATAATCTGCCTACTAGCTCAGTGTCTCGTAAGCTGGTTGCCCCCGAATCGGTGAAGATAGAACGGACCAGGCAAAACGCACCGTCTCCCAATCATCAACGAGCATGTCTTCCTCTGCTTTAGCCGCCGTGTTTTTCGCTTTCTCTCCCTTCGACATGATCTCGCATCGCTTGCTTTGACTTATTAGGAAGTCTTCTAGGTGTCTCGCTTTATCGCTTTATCTCGCTTCCAAGGTGAACAGACGTGAAGCTGCGTGAAGTTCAGCCCAGGACACACGCCCGATGGACCAAACTTCGGACAAGTATCGGACTGCCCGCCGGTGGCATTGCAATATTTGCTGATGACTGATAGACCCAAGATTGTGTGGGACCAGCAACGACGAAGCCTTGCAGGGGATTTGATCAAAGCATCAGCATTGGATATTGAATAAAGATACTCCAGCGAACATGCTGCCTCCACCAATTGATTTTGTAAAATGGTGTGTGTTGTTTGAGGACCAGGACTACAAGCTGAATAAACGAAGGTATGAGGAGAACTCTCATTTACTTGCGCCGCCTGTCAACAACTACTGCCTTTACGAGTCAGACGACTACAGTAGGTGTCTCTCCGGCATAAGGCTGCAAGCTAATTACACACGACAAGCTGTCATGGCTGTCGGGGGTCCCAATCAGCGGAATGACTTTCACATCAACCAAACAGATGTAAGCGCCAGATCTACCCCTTGTCTGCTTTTCTCACCAGTGCCTAGGAATGGTTCTACCAATATAAAGGGGACATGCTTTTGAAGATTGTAGATCCTCTGTGGCTCTTGACAGCTTCATCTCTGACTGGCCGTTCAAGGTTGAAGACGGCAAGATACGCGACATCCCGATCAAAGAAGGAGCCATGTTCATGCTCCCACACGATACACCTCACAATCCTGTTCGCTTTGCCAACACGGTTGGTTTTGTGATCGAAAGACGCCGACCAGCTGACACAAAAGGTGTGTTCTTGACTTCTTGTTGTAGAAACCGCAGCAACTGAGCGCCAGTGTAGATAGATTAAGATGGTACTGCACAGAAGAAGTTCATGACAAGCCTGTTGTCATCCGGGAAGTTGCATTCCATGTAACTGACCTTGGGAAACAGCTGAAGGCGCCGATCAATGTAAGTCTTTTACATCGTCATAAACGTTTTGATAGACGACTGGCAGGAATGGCGGACTACTGAATCTTTAAGGAAATGCCCAGAGTGCGGCAAGATCGCAGATGCCCAATGAGCTCATAGCACATCAATGGATGTCTTGTTAAGCGATGAACGGCATGAATGTCACAAGTAAATGCAACTCATCAATATTGTTATAAAATATCTGATATTTTTCTTTCACCACCTGTTTACGTACTAGAAGGCGGTGATAGATGATCGGATTTGTTTCGAACAGATTTCCAAGCCGTTTTTCTAATATTTGGGCAAGCTTGTCGAAATCAGCTTTGAGCGCGGTTGGGCTTCCGGCCTTGTCGGCTTGGCGGACTGGCGTCCATGTCGGACCCGGACGCCCGGAACAAGAAGTGAAGATCAAGAACGAAGGTCTTCATCAATCTCTAGAACTTTCAAACAAGCTACGCTCTGTGATTCGTGTCGATCCAGCCTCCTTTTATAAGTAATCGTTATCATGAGGTACATCGCCCTTCCTTCCCCTTCCCTGCGCCTACAGCAATCTAATCTCCACAAAGTGCTCCAGGAGACGATGATGATCTCGCCCCTACCCAGACGCAGGTTCGTGTCATGTTGCTCTGCGTCGTGCATCAGGCTCAACTGGTTTTCACTATAATCAGGGTTACAAGGTGAGCAATTGACAACCGTAGGGGATATGGGAGACCAAATGTCGCTTCAGGTTGGAGAAAAGAAGTCCATGAGCGAATACGCTCAATTGGACGCGAATGATGAGTCTTTGAATAAATGGAAGGCTTCTCTAGGTGTTGGTACTGCTTCGGGTAGTGGAGACGCCTCCGGACCTAATGCAAGCTCATTTCCAACACCAGGCGAAGCTCACAAGTTTTCAGGTGACGGTGGAGGCTCTCGTCCTTCAGGCGCCAACCCGCAGTGCGTGTGCTTGCTAAATAAGAGGTTAATGTTCAATGGGTGTCCCCGCCAGCGCAAGGGCCTATTAGACTAGATTTGAAGAACGTGGCTGACTTCAAGAAGAATCCCGTCACCATCAAGGAAGGAGTCGAATATTCTGTACAGATCATCTTCAAGTTAATGCTCCCCATGCCCCTTCAAGTTGTTAACATCAAGGCTTAGGGTCAATCATGCCATCGTCTCCGGACTAAGGTACATTCAGGTTGTGAAGCGGGCTGGTGTTAAGGGTACGGTTTTCCCCAGGTTTCCCGACACGGACACTGATCAGCTTTCGTAGTTGACAAGCTTGAATGTGGGCATTTTTCAACCCGAGACTTTCTCCATCCAATTCTTCATGTGTGATGCAGCAATGATCGGATCGTACGGCCCTTCCACTGACCAACTCTCAAAGACCTTTGTGTCGGAAGAGAGTCCTTCGGGAATGCTGGCAAGGAGCGGGTGTGTCTCTTTCACATATACCTCCGGACCGGGTCAATAACTAGGTTGCATAGATCCTACACGGTGCGATCGCGCGTCACTGACGACGATGGTCATGTCCACGCTGATTTTGAGTGGACTTTCAAGCTTGGCAAGGAGTGGTAACCAGCCACCAGAAATCTTCCGACTATTATCACATTTGTCCTCTTCTGAAACTGTGTTCTGAGGTCTATTCTCTTTCAGCTTCTCGGCCTCTCCGCTTCTCAAATGCCAACATCAGGAAACATCAGGAAAACCCAATGTTTATGTCCATGTCTGAACTTGATATAAATGACATTTCGCCCTTTGAGAACTGTTCATCGTGTGGAATAAAGTAAGGGCCTTTGAGTAGTCCGTATTGTGTGAAGTTTCGGGGTTTCTCATTCAGAAACACAAGAATAGTTTGATAAATCCTAGAACAAATCCTCAAATTTGTCGTCACGTGATCGCGTGGTTGCTCGTACTTAAACATCTACCACTTCACACGTGTCGGCAAGAAAAGAAGGGCAACGAGATGGTCGTTGCTCCATGGTTGGTGCTTCTTGGATCGATAGGATTGGTACAAAATGGATATGCTATGGACGTGGACGAGTTTCGAGCGAATCAAACTCTGTTTTGGGGAACTTGGAAGCCTAATCTTTATTTTGGCATGAAATCTCGGACAGCGAATGCTGTTTCATTAGGATTGGTTTGGTGGGGTGCTGGAGATGTCAATGGATTTAGCCGTGAGACTTTTATTCTCTCAATGGCAAATGGTTGAGAAATGTACGTAACAATTAAGGAATCCGCCATGCTTGCAGGCAGGAAGACCAACTGGCTACATATCGCTGGACGCATCACGATGGCAGAAACATCGCGTCTCAGGTGCTTGTTGACTTGCATCATAACGTCATCCTGTCCACAGAGGTTTTGAAAGTCCCAGGCGGCGAATTTGGCGGAAGTTGGGGCGTGAGAGTGAGAGGCAAGCCTGTCGACTCAAGTCAGCAACCTTACCGTTCTCCCGTCAATGAGCTAAATGATGCGGCCTTTAGATTACCCTTCACGAATTTCCCTTGTACCGTATACCTCCATTGAAGGTCTCGGTTCCTTAGAGTTAGGCATCCCAGAGCATGACGAAGTACGTTTAAAATGCTTTTAGCAACTTCCTCATGCAAGATCCCTAGGGGTTAAGCTCAGTCATCTTGGAGGGCGAATCACCAAGCGTAGGAGAATTCACTATCCGGATCGAACAAGGTAAGATTCACTTTCAACAACATCTACTGTGCTCATAACTAGTTCTGAGGTCCCAACAATGCGACTCCGAATCGCGGGAATCACGCCGCAGAATATGGGAGTAAGCTGGACAAATTTCAATACATGGGAATAAAGGCTCAAGAAGCCATCCTATGGAAGGCGCCAGGTACGCCTTGCTCCTCAAAGGTTAAAGAGCTGAATGACGCGGCTGTAGATCACATGCATGCAGACATCGTCCCTGGAGCCAACGTTCTCATAGAGAAATATGGCAAAGAAGATCTTCCCGACGCAGGCATTTTATTCTCGCTCTCGAACGAAGTCCGTTCGCAACCAAATTTCTTCGCTTTCCAGAAAATCCTTGAGGGAGCGTGGGAAGTCAACATATTCTTTGATGACAAAACATCCCCCTCTAAACTTGACGGTAGGTCAAATCCTATCGCTGTTATCTCAATGGAAGTGACATGTCCTAGGAACTTCGCTTAGCGCTGGTATTGAAGCTGCGACTGCTGCTTTCGACAAGCGGTTCGAAGCGCAATTTAGCTTGTCTGAGAAAGGATTCAACAAAGAGAAAGTGGCCTTTGCTCGGGAGCTAATCTCAAGCACGATGGGGGGAATTGGCCATTTCTACGGCACCTCAGTCGAGGATAGACAGTTTCGAGAAGATTGGGATCAAGAGGACGATGACGGATCGAGGAATAGAATTCCCCATCCTAAGTTCGTAGGTCCGAACGAACTTTTTACAGGAACGCCCAGTCGGAGTTTCTTTCCACGTGGATTTTATTGGTATGTTGCCTAACCTGGATACTGTCTTGCTCACAGGACGGACAGGGATGAAGGTTTTCATCTGCTCATTATCGGAGCGTTGGACAACGACATTAGGTACGTCTGCCTTTCCGTTTAACAGCTTCTGATGAACTATGGAGAGTACAGCCTTGAAATATTGAGATCCTGGATTGATTTGGTCGATGACGATGGTTGGGTAGGCAGAGAACAAATTCTTGGGGACGAAGCGAGAAGTCGAGTAAGCCGCTTCTTACTATTTAATCACTCCCCCAATGTCACTGCCATTGCAGGTTCCGAAAGAGTTCGTTACTCAGTACCCTATCTACGGCAATCCCCCCACACTTGCCATGGCCGTTACAGCGTATATATCTCGGCTGCGTCGACAAGGCATTACAACCGGCTCTGCGGCGGGAACAGATGGAGAAATGGGAATCGATACCGCCCAGACAATCCTTACTAGCTCATCCAAAGAACATTCCGTCGCCGATAGACATGTCCACTCAGCCTCGCTTGCACAAGCATTTCTCAAATCCATTTATCCAAAGCTGAAACGGCATTACGAATGGTTTCGAAGGACTCAACGCGGTCAAATCAAGGAATGGAATAGAAGAGCGCGTTCTAGAACAGAGGCTTACAGATGGAGAGGTCGATCCATGGATCATGTTTTAACGAGCGGACTAGACGATTACCCCCGAGCATCACCTCCGCATGTTGGAGAGCTCCATCTCGACTTGATAAGCTGGATGGGGTTCTTTACGAAGACCATGCATGAGATCGCGACGTTCGTTGGAGAAGAAGATGATGCTGCTGAGCTAGAGGAGAATTTAGAGGGAATTCTCGCTAATATTGATGGCAAGTTTTGGGATCCCTCACCTCTAAAACGCACTCAAAATTCGGTTCAGATCTACATTGGAGCGAGGAGAAGAAGATGTACTGCGACGTCAGCGTAAACGAAGATGGTAAACGCCTGACTTCTGTATGCGCGTGCTCAAGTGTTTGGAACAGATGAATCGATTCACGTCTGTCACCAAGGCTATATTTCTCTCTTCCCTCTTCTTCTTGGGCTGTTGCCACCTTCCGCACCGCAGGTTGAGCACATACTAGACCTTATGCACGATCCTGAAAAACTCTGGTCCCCCTATGGATTGCGAAGTTTAAGCAAAGATCATCCTCTTTTTGGAGCAGGTGAGAACTATTGGAAAGGTCCAGTTTGGCTTCCCATGAACTACATGGCTCTGCTCTCTCTTTATAAGGTAATTTTCTCATCTGATAAATTCACACTAATTATGAATAGGTTTACGCGAAAGAGCCTGGCGTATATCAACAAAAGGCCGCCACAATTTACTCCGAGCTAAGGAATAACTTGATTGAAAACACCTTCAAAGCATATCCTACCCTACTACTCGATTTACTCTGACCCGAGGTTATAGGAGTACGGTCGGACTGGCTACGCTTGGGAGCAGTATGATGCCCTTACCGGGGAAGGGAGACGGAGGTAAGTTTCACTCGCGCGCACTGTTTGTTAGTGACGTTGTCCCAGTCATCCGTTTACAGGATGGACTGCTCTTGTATCACTGAGTGCGTGTTTCTTATCTTCCTTGCGGGAGAACTTAGATGTCCTCCAATAGTCATGGCTGAAATGTATGACTGAAAATCGCATCTCTGCCCAGTTCAACTTTCGCTCAAGCTTGCTAGAGTATCACAGATTTGAAAATGAATTTATCATCAGAAAATAGATCCCAGTTCGACAAAGATTTCCATATCTCCATCGTTCAAGCTTGCTTCTTTAGCTCCTCCACAAACCCGGCTAGGTCGTCAAAATACCAATCAACTTCAGTTTCACCTTGCTCCTCCTTCGATCGATTGATCCAAGCACTCTTGAGGCCCAACTTATTCGCGGGTTCGTGATCGTGAAAGATACTTTGAGCAGTGACAATTACCTGGGCGATTGTCACTCAGCTTGTTCCTAACTCTGAGCTATGAACGCACTTCGTGTGGTTCGATGTCCCAAGTCCGTTTTGCATGGTCTAACATGTAGTGGAAGTTCTTCGTGGATGGCTTATAGCTTCCAATATCCTCTGCAAGCAGCATAGCATCCGGTTGAATTCCAAGTTTAGGCAAGGTGGCAGCGAAAGAAGCTCTGTCTACATTTGAAAGGATGACGATCTTGTAATGGTTTTGAAGGAAGCGCAGAGCGTTTGCGGTATCAGGAAAGGGCTCCCAGTTCTTTACGGACGATCCGAAAGCTGCATCTTCTTCTTTCGTGGTCTGAATACCGTACTTTTCAGCGAGTTGTTTATGACAGAGGGCAAGCACGTCAGAGTACAGCATCGTGGGATCCGCTTTCTGGATGGCCGCTTCAATTTCGTACATTGGACCTTGTATTTCTTCAGGTGGAGGGAGTATCCCTGGAACCCGGTTCCTTAGCGGTTGTAACGCATTCATCCTACCCGCGTCCCACTGCGCCACCATTAGACTGCTTCAACGAGATATGGATGCAACAGACATCGATTAACGTGCCTGCTCGCGGTTAGCTCGAGAAACACCGTGCAGAAGACACACCATAACAGTCAAAAGAGAGCAGCTTGAAGTCTTTTAGATTCGGTTTGTCTCCCATTCTTTGTGTAAAGTAGCTCGTTAGTGTGGTTGTACAAGTGGTGCAGTCCAACCTCGTCCTTTAAATGAGAATCGACTGTAAGGGCACAAGCTGTGAGCGCCATGTCTTATTTGCAGCTCTTGTGCAGCTCGAAAATGAATGTGGGGAAAAGCTGACTCGATGGACTCAACGTGTCAACACTTTAATGAGTACAAGCAGTTAACGCATATTGTTTAGGCTGAGGAGACAGGAGCTCAGTACACTCAGCTCAGTCTCCCCTTTCAGTTGTGCCATCCACAGTTGAGAACACCAGTAGCATTTGAAAACACAACGTCAAGATAAAGTAAGACAATCTTTGAAATAGCGACAATTATCTTATTGGTTTATGTGACATCCGCTTGGATTCACGGACGGCAATAAATAATAGATGTTCGTAAACCTTTAACTCAATACACAATACACCATCTGTCTAACGTTGCAAAATTATTCAATGGAAGGAGAATGGAATTGGTATGAAAGACGCAGCGACGTCAAGCTCCTCTGACTGGTATTTCTACTGGGATTTGCAAATGAGCTCTCACCACTAAGAGTGCTCCGTTTCGGTCACAAAAGCAACGTATACACTTTGATGAGGGGCCAAGAACGCTTTCTGTTTCCTTCACTCTGACTTGTTCTGGCTCCTGACTTGATCCAAGCTTGGTCGTTTCTGATTGCAATTACTTGAACGCGAAATTGACAAACAAGTGCCAAATAGCCCCAACCAGCTGCACCGATTGTGGATTGTGACATCGTCCACTCTAACCTGGACTCTGACTGCCCTTTAGGAACTGAAGTGCCCAAAATTCCTTATCTACTAACATCTATTCTGGTTGGTATTTCTTATGGTGGAGTAATCTTATGAGGTTGACTTGCGATCTGCTGGAAGCGTCGATTCAGAGTTTAGCTACCTTTGATAATGTCGGCAGGTTATGAGCATGAATTCAAGTGGTGTGTCTATTCATTTATTTATCTCGTGGAGGAGGATATGACGGGGCCCGTGGGACTTAGGGAGACTGACGCCTCAACCGTGATCGTGAGTTATGCATGTCTTGCATGACGCGCAAACCAAAGTTTTTTTGCAGGTCACTGGCACCTTTGACGATTGGAAATCGTAAGCTATCCCCTGAAACAATCTATGCCGCATCATGGCTGACTATTTGCGTAGAACCGTCACATTGGACAAGTTGGAATCTGGCGGATTTTCCAAGAAAGTTACGCTTCCTCATAGTACCAAGGTACTCTACAAATACGTGGTGGATGGAGTCTGGAAGCCAAATGATAGTCAGCCAACGGAACGAGACGACAGTGGTAACGTAAACAACGTCTTCGAAGGTATGTTACTCTTGCTCTTCAGTCCTTGAATTGCCCGTTAACGTTGCCTTTTGCGTACAGTACCTGCTCAAAGCCTCCACATTCCTTCAGTCCAAGAGGTCGCTGCAGCGGTGCCTGAGCCAGTGGCCAATGTTTTTTCAGCGATAAGTCAAGCTGCAGCAGCAACTGTCGCAGCCATCAGCGGCCCAGCTCCAATCGACACTCCGGGCTCTGAGAGAACTCCAGATGTGAGCAGGTCTGTTGAGGATTCAAAAATTGCGGCTTATTTTTTCAATAGACCCCGAATGATAATGAACTCCCAGGAGCATATATTCCTACACCTGCTCTGGAATCTGCCGAATCTGCTTCAAAGCCAGTGATTGAAGTGCGCAAACATGTTCCCCTGATACACCATGATCACTGATTGGGAGCATTCTAGGCTGTTCCGGAGCCGACCGATCCCCTGAAAACGTTAGCAGCTCCAGCCATCTCTCCTCCAGACCAGTCCGAGGTTCTACCTGTGAAAGAAGAAGTAGCGCCTACCCCTGCCTCTGCTCCTACCGAGCCTGCTGTAGAAGACCGCGCACCTCCAGCGGTAGAGCAGGATCCGTTGGCAGCCTTTGAAGCACCTCCAATCATCCCTCCGGAGCAGGCAGCAGATCTTGTGCCTCCGAAGGAAGAGACGAAAGCGGATGAACCTGCAAGTACTCTAGCGCCTCCGACGGAGGAGACGAAAACAGACGACGCCTCCGCTCCGCTCGCTTCTCCAGCCACCCTCGCCGCCATCGGTGCCATCACCAATGAGGACTCGTTGGCACCAACAGAAGCTGCTCCAGCTCAGGAACAGAAGCCAGTCGCCGAGGAGCCGCCTAAGGCTGTTGAGGAACCCGCAAAACCTGCCGTAGAAGCCCCGAAAGCTGTTGACGAACCACCAAAAGCAGCTGAGGAACCCTCGAAAGTCGCTGAAGAACCACCGAAGATTGCTGAGGAACTTCCAAAAGCTGCTGAAGAACCCCCGAAAGTACCTGAAGAAGAACCTGCAAAAGCTGCTGAAGAACCTGCAGCAGTTGCTGCACCTGCTCCGGCGGCGGAAGCACCCAAACCAGCGATTGTGGAACCGAAGGCAGAGGTTCGTCTCCATTTCTGTGCCCTTTGAATTATTGCTGAATTTTCGACCAGGCTGCTGAAGCTTCGAAAGAGGCGAATTCAATCCCCATGCCCAACGGGAACGAGAAGGAAAAAGAAAAGGATCTTCTGAGCACCAAGTCGGCGGCTCGGAAGAGGAATTCGTCCAGGTTTTCTATCAGGTCAGAAGCAACGACTGAAGATGGATCGCCCAGGAAGCGGAAGACGAGCATTTTCCAAAAGATTAAGGCTGCTGTTAGTCCTAAGAAGAAGGACAAGGAGAGTAGCAAACCCACGAACTGAGCGTAAGTTGGAAGTCGATGAATAGACGGCGCTTTGCCTTGGCAGTACCCTGAAACTCGAAATATCGACCGACGATTGGTTTTGGGTTTGATTTTCCCTATTCCTATTCCAATTTAGTTATTCAGTAATGGAGAAAAGTTGAATATCCAAGTTATACCACAAATTCCCTCCCTCTTCTCCTTCTTTCTTTACTTTACCTTTCCTGGTGCTTTTTCATGTCACTTTTCACTGGCAGCGCAATTTTCTCAAAGGTTCAGTATACTACAAGTATGTACTGTCTGATATTTGATGTTTGATGGAAGACTCTGTTCAGGCTTTGTCCCGTTCAGGCTTTGTCCTCCCTACCTGCTGCTTATCGACTCTATGTCATCATCGCCGTGGATGTCGGTGAATACATGAATCTGGGCCATGCCCGCCATGCCCATGAAGCTCAATGAAAGCCCGAGTTTACCTCCTCCTGGTCAGCGCAACAATCCGGTGTTCATTTCACCACCTCTCGCCCCCGAAAGGAATAACATCCAATGGATTCAGTTAGGGCCTTCCAAGCCGTCGCTACACAAAGTCTGACATCCGCGGTAACAGCGTCTGATATGTTCGTTATCCTTCCGCTAATTTTAGGTTGCCGTCTTCCTACTCTGCAAGGCTCCTCAGCGCAAAACACTGTATCAATATAGTATTGGAGTTAGGACCTGAGTATGGAAAGTCTTTGATCAAGATGAGCTGCTACTGGCTGACTTCGAGCGAACTGAAACATCAAGACAGCGCCACAAGGGAAACGTCAAGTCCCACGGGAACAAGATTCAATCCTGCAGAGTTGAAAGATCCGCTGGTCAAAAAAAATTGTAAAATCCTTTGTATCAGGCCGTATTGAATTTCAGCTTGGCTTGCCAATGGCGTGGTCACCAGGCACGGGAGAGAACACGAGAACCAAACAAAATCCGGAGGCAGCTGTCGTGAAGTATGGGTTACGTAACCTAATTATAAAAAGACAGTTTAGACACCTGGAGTTTACCCAGATAGTAACAGAACAGCGCATTCAATAAAAGCTTCACACGACCACCTTCTTTTCCCCTTTCAGCTCTTCAGCCTCACCTCCCTCAGCATCCATTATTAGTCTGTCTGCTATCAGTTCATGCTGAGGCGCCATGTTCTCTGTTCCGAGTTCCCTGCTGAGAAGTAACCCCCTGACGAATGCTCCGAGGATCTTAGTCGCAATCCTTTCCAGGGTCATCTACACTTTTCTCAACGGCAGATCAGTATGGCGGTGGTTGTTGGCTCTCATAGGTATGTGTCTTCCCCTTCCTCCTTCCTTCCGTTTGCCACTTTTCTCTGTGTCGTCACTTTTTCGTCGGATGCTTGTGCGTACGTAGACAGCACGGCACCGTTCCAATTTTCGAGAAGAGAGGCAAGACCGAGCAAGGTGCAAGCCATCGTCAAGGCTCAAGGCTGAAACCACTTCATTCCATGGAGCGAGGACATTTCAGCGAAGCAGTCTTCGCACATCCATTCATCGCCAGGCGGTGGTCCGGATCGTCATCCGCAGGAGCTTGCCCTGTCATTACCGTTGAACCCACGAAGCGAGTGCCAGAAGGACTTTTCCGAAGGATTCTTGCTGAGCTGAGGAGAGCAGGCGGAATGGCTGACTTGATTTGTTGTGTGTAGGAGGAGCATGGCCACCTTTTCTCTGGACGCTATCTTTCAAGCAGGCAAAACACATTCCTTTAGAATGGCGACCTCCTGTTCGTCCTTCCTTGCCTCTCCTCTTCCTTCGTCACTGATCTGAGAACGAATGCCTCATAGATCCACGCCGACCTTCTATATTACCTCAACCAAAATCTCATATCCCCACTAGGGCTCTGCATCCTCACATTAATCCTCATCCCGCTCTCCCAACTTGTTATTTACTTCCACTCATCTGCTTGGTCTCGCTATCCCGATAAATCGTCGTATTATGCTTGTGCAGCAGTGAATCGGCTCGATAATAGACAGCAGGTAGATTCGGGAGACCAAAGGATGGATGGATCATGGGGAGAGGAGGCCGAGAAGGAGAACGGGAGGGGCGATGACAGAGAGCAGGATTGGAAGGAGAGGACGAAGACCGGGTTCATCTATTCTTGTGCCATCGTCTGTTTTCCCACAGCCTTGGGATTCTGTCATTGGCTCGCGCACAGGGGAATCGTACGTCCTCGATCTTTTTCAGACAGAAAGTCTCAATGCGGATGATAGACTGACTTTAAAGACATCTGTGCCTTCGCCACTTATGGAGGTGAGCTTGCTGCTCCCCATCTTTCCGAAATAGTCCCTCACTTCCCTTTAATATGCAGCTCTCCACTTTGCCTCTCCGTTCTTAGCAGGATTCTGGCTTTGGGGTTTCGCCCCACAAGGGATAGCGAAGACATTCGGCTACTGTTTGGGAGCTCAAAACTTGGCGGGACTGATTACCCATCTGCTCTTCCCTACGGCGGCGCCATGGTGCGCTTTCATCCATCTTGACTTGGTTCTTTAGGGGATCTGACGAAAGTGACAGGTTCTTCGACGTCTACGGACCACCTGGCATCCATCCGCCTGCCAACTACGAAGACTTCCCTGGCAATCCAGCTGGATTGATCCGAGTAGATGACATCCTTGGCACGTCGCTGTACAGGAAGGCATTCAAGAAATCGCCCGTCGTGTTTGGCGCCATCCCTTCCCTTCATGCTGCCACAGCGGTTTGCTTCGCCCTCTTCGTCGGACGCTATTGTCGATGGAGGGGACGCTTGGTCATGACTATTTATACTCTGTGGATGTTCTGGTCCACCATGTATCTCCATCATCAGTCAGTCTTCTCGCACATTCCGCCCATCCATCCACCCCTATTTATCCGTCTTACACGTGGAAGTGGGCTGATGTATGCGTGATAGTTTCGCCATCGACCTCCTCTTCGGCACTTTCTACTCCCTAACAGCATTCATGGTCGCCTACCTCCGAGTCCTACGAGATATAGATCAACGGCATTATGATGAGGCTCTCACGACTGCTTGGGAACGTCTCTGGTATGGTCGTCGAGATGGCGATCGCCTAGTCCCCAGTCGAAGCAGCGCTTCCATGTCTCCCTCCTCCTCAAGCGAGGACGAGAAGTCATACGGTGCGGTGCCCATGATTCCTACTCCTCAGATCGTGATCCAGGGAGGAGGAGACTGGAACAACGTCGAGGTACAAGTGAAGGATGGCTGAGAAGCGCATTTTCGATACCTAGATGTCGACGGTAGTGTTGGTTAGGTGATATACAAAAGGTTCGACTGCATGGCCAGATTTTCCCTTCTGCCAGTTGTTTAAGAGGTGCATTTTGGGTTTTGTTCGTCAGTCAGTCCAACGGATCGCAGATCGGTCCTGTCAGCTCTCTCTCATATCACTCATGATACATTTCGGACTCGCCGGAGTAGTGGTTCTGTGCCTGATCTTCGCTCTTCACTCCTCGCCTTAAGTAGTTTAGTCTTTTCTGGCTTCTCCATTTGCATGAAGGGAACGGTTCATCCATCCATTTCGAAGGCATATGAACTTATTAAACGATTTGTATCATTATAATTCCCTTCGGTCATCTGTATAATTCGTTAAGTACAGCTCAACTAACCAATCGAATATCAAATTCGGATGATCACTCTGGAGAAGGGGTTGGCGTTGAGGACGGTGGCGGCGGAGTCCTTGGTCGCACGTGTATCCATGATTTTCTCGTGTCTTGCTGCCGCGACATCTCATCCCTAAACTCCCTCTCTTCCCTCTCAGAAAGCCTCTTGAAACCAAGCCAGGAATATCCCTCTTCCTCTTCTCTCTTGGACGGATTCCGTCGCGTCGACCAGTTCCAAACGACCTGTGTCACGCCCGCGAAACCTGAAAGGAAAAATCCTCCCCTCACGCCTTTTGACACTCCGCCTACATGATAAACAGTTGAGCGACAAGTACGCAAAGTGAGGGAGGGAAGACGTACGACCAATGCCATTGAGGAAGAAGCCAGTGAGGAAACCGGCGACGAGTGAGGGATGTGCATTGTGAAGAAGGGAGTCAGGAGGAGGCGGATGTGGGAGGACATGGTGTGAAAGGGGTTGTGCTATAAAATTTCGGGTGCCTGCAAATGGACTGGCCTTAGTAGTGTCCATACGTTTCAGAAGCCTACCTCTGGAGGGAAATTGTCAATGGATCTGCTTGTGCACCAAGCTATTTGTGAAGCAGCTTTTGCGCTCTGATTATCAACAAACGCAATCCAAAATGTTGGTATACTTGAAAGTTATTCAAGTTCATTTTCACGCTGATATATGTACAAAGTCTTCCATACCAACCGTGCCACTGCAAACACCAGGGGAGGCGGTGGACCTCCAAGCTGATACGGGACGCACGACCCAAAGAGATAAAAGGCATGAATGGTGAGCTCTGTTTGAGCATAGACACAAGTAGTTTCGAAACATTGTTTGTAGGCCCGTTCGAATCTTTGCTACTGGCAAGAGCTAGAGTGTGCATTCTGCAAGTTTTGACACACTCGCGTTTCCAAGCAAAAGAGTAGAGCCACACTGTCTCGAGAGCAAACTAGACCATAACCCATCCGAGGAAATACTTACAGAAGAATACAGCACCAGTAACACCAAATTTGAATCCCAAATCAATCGCTGCCTCTGGGATTCCCACACCAGCCGTGCTAGCTAGCCCTCTAAAGGCGCCGAGTGAAGCACCCAGTGCAGAAGAAGCAACTGCGCCCTTTGCAGCCCTCCAACCTGCATCCCCAAAGTCGTATTTCTCGTCTGGCGTTGGCGTATCCATTTGCTGGTTTGGTTAATGCATGTTGATGTCTCAACTGGTCGGAAAAGGATATTCAACTTCTACTCGACCAAGAGTTGCTGCAACACCTGCTGGGTCCATCGTGTGCCTTACAGCTTACTAGATTCTCTTTTTTTGGTTATTGATTTGTACTTCTTGGATACTACATGGTTATCATATCAGAGCTCAAAGAACTTGCACAAAGGGATCGTCCGACGTCTCCAACTCCCAACAAGAAAACACGGTTGAAGGTGGTGCAGAATACACCACAGAAGCGAAAAGCGTCGGTTGAATTAGGAGCTGAAAGTTCAGAGAAACGGTGCGTTGTCCATCCATACCGGTGCTTGTGGACTTTTGGGGTCTCACATTGAAACCATCTTCTTTGTGGACCTGCAGCACGCGCATCGATTCTTCATCCTCAAATCGATGCGTCACGCCTCCTCCAGCTCCTTCTCTTCTGTCCGTTCCGCGCACACCGGAGACAGTACACCCTAGCTCGTTCTCAATTCTGGAGCTGGACTCTGGTTCCGACGCCGAAGATGAACCTACAACAACCACAAAAGCAGAAGATGTATTTTCTGCTCCTTCTACACCTAGAAAGCCGACATCTCCAGCTGTCATCAGAGCTATCCCAGGTTCTCCACTCGCAGTCAGTTTGGAGAAAACCATGAGGAAGAGGGAGAGGACGAAGAGTGGCCTGGCCGGTGGAAAGAACCTTTTAGAGGAGTTTCAGAGAGAGAAGGAGAGAGAAGATCCACTTCAGTCTCCATCAAAGAAGCAGCGAATGACGCCTCACATGGTCAAGACACCAAAAAAGGAAACTGCCCCGGAAGCAGATGCTATCGTCGAGCTTCCAGAAAGTTGTCAATCGCTACTCACTTTATATAACGGCCTCGAGCGCGCCATCCTCGTCCGACTTGCTACCACCACATCTTTCCCTGCCCCTTCCAAGATCCAGAACCCATCTACGAACTCTGTGACGCTACAAATCCACAATTTAGTCACCTACAGTGCTATAAAGCAAGATGTCGAAAGAGCGAGTGGGAAGAAGTTCAGCTTGGAGCAATTGGAGCGGCTAGTTTGGGTTTGGGAAGGAGGGAGGCAGAATGAAACTCGAGAGGATAAAGATCGAGGAGGGATGGGATGGATAATAAGCAAAACGAAAGAGTTAGGGTTGGATGGTAAACAGGTCTTCTCTTGGGGAATCGGCATCCAACTCGAAATCAGGATCAACCCCTCTTTACCAACCTTTGAGCTAGCTGGTGAGGACGAAGAGCTCTTTTCTGGATTGGGATCCCGGAATGAGATTGACAGCCTCAAGGGGTCGAATTTGATTGCGCTTTGGAGCAAAGAGTTGGAAAGGAGGAAGAATCTATTTCGAAAGAAGCTTCAAAGGTGGATCACTGATGAGACGAACCGGTATACCACTTCTTCCGCACTAGAGCAAGATTACGATCGCCCAGTTTCTCCTACAACTTTTATGACACCGAAAAAGTCCCGCTTTGCAGAGGACGCCATACCGTTTCCCACGCCGGTCAGCAAGCACAAGTCATCTTCTTCGATGGATCACTCGCCTTTCATCCTGCCTTCCATCCCACGCGCTCACCTTCCTTCATTGGTTGGCAAAGCAAAACCCTCCACTCCGTCCTTCAAACGGCAGGCAGCCCAAACCCCGACCTCCGCGAGCCGAGAAGGGAAGCAAGACCTCGTTGGCTTAGGCCTGGCTGGACTTTACAACGGAGAGGTGAAGGTGAGGGAAAGAAAGGGTAGTACGAAGGATCGTCAGAAGAGTTTGATGGAGCGCATTAAGGCGAAGGAAGAAAAGATGGAAAGCAATCTCCTTCTTTTTCCGAATGCAGCAGGAGCCGAGGGATTGACTCCCGGAGAAAGAAAGAAGAAAGAAAAGGAGCTGTTAAAGAGGAGGAGCCTCTTGAGTCGCCTTTCAGATGTTGCAGATGGCGTATCAATGTGCGTTTTCTTTTTTTTCCTTAGTTTCAACACCGTGGCTGACTTTGCTTCTCACAAGGCTCTTCAACAATGCACATCTCGCCTCTTCAGTGACTCGAAGCCCGAAATCTCCCTCTACTCCTTCTTCCGGATCAAAAAAGAAAGCGATCCCACTGGATGAGGTTGCAGGAGCGATATCGAAGAGTGCGAAGATCTCTCTTTCGAAAGCTGAATCGTTGGAAGCCGTCCAACTGCTCGCTGAAATCTCTCCAAGCTTCGTACAGATCAGGATTATTGATAAACGGGAGTGGGTGAGCGTTTCCGTCCGACCTGCTGGCGTGGAAGGAAACCGTATTTTGGCCTCTCCATCAAAGAGCGTGAGCACACCTTTGAAGGATGCAAAGAGAAAGATCAAGGAAGAGTTAGATAAACCTGGTTATAGCTTGAGCCTCTGAATTCCCTTCACAACTGGTCCTTCTGGCTTTCTTCCTTAATTTTGATTTGTCATTTGAGTTGATGATTTGTACTTCTTGGATACTACATGGTTATCATATCAGAGCTCAAAGAACTTGCACAAAGGGATCGTCCGACGTCTCCAACTCCCAACAAGAAGACACGGTTGAAGGTGGTGCAGAATACACCACAGAAGCGAAAAGCGTCGGTTGAATTAGGAGCTGAAAGTTCAGAGAAACGGTGCGTTGTCTATCCATACCGGTGCTTGTGGACTTTTGGGGTCTCACATTGAAACCATCTTCTTTGTGGACCTGCAGCACGCGCATCGATTCTTCATCCTCGAATCGATGCGTCACGCCTCCCCCAGCTCCTTCTCTTCTGTCCGTTCCTCGCACACCGGAGACAGTACATCCTAGCTCGTTCTCAATTCTGGAGCTGGACTCTGCTTCCGACGCGGAAGATGAAGCTACAGCAACGGCAAAAGCAGATGATGTATTTTCTGCTCCGTCTACGCCCAGAAAGCCGACATCACCAGCTGTCATCAGAGCCATCCCAGGTTCCCCACTCGCAGTCAGTTTGGAGAAAACCATGAGGAAGAGGGAGAGGACGAAGAGCGGCCTAGCCGGTGGAAAGAACCTTTTGGAGGAGTTTCAGAGAGAGAAGGAGAGAGAAGACCCGCTTCAGTCTCCATCAAAGAAGCAACGAATAACGCCTCACATGGTCAAGACACCAAAAAAGGAAACTGCCCCGGAAGAAGATACCATAGTCGAGCTTCCAGAAAGTTGTCAATCGCTGCTCACTTTATATAACGGCCTCGAGCGATCTATCCTCGTCCGACTTGCTACCACCACATCTTTCCCTGCCCCTTCCAAGGTCCAGAACCCATCCACGAACTCTGTGACGCTACAAATCCACAATTTGGTCACCTACAGTGCTATAAAGCAAGATGTCGAAAGAGCGAGTGGGAAGAAGTTCAGCTTGGAGCAATTGGAGCGGCTAGTTTGGGTTTGGGAAGGAGGGAGGCAGAATGAAACTCGAGAGGATAAAGATCGAGGAGGGATGGGATGGATAATAAGCAAAACGAAAGAGTTAGGGTTGGATGGTAAACAGGTCTTCTCTTGGGGAATCGGCATCCAACTCGAAATCAGGATCAACCCCTCTTTACCAACCTTTGAGCTAGCTGGTGAGGACGAAGAGCTCTTTTCTGGATTGGGATCCCGGAATGAGATTGACAGCCTCAAGGGGTCGAATTTGATTGCGCTTTGGAGCAAAGAGTTGGAAAGGAGGAAGAATCTATTTCGAAAGAAGCTTCAAAGGTGGATCACTGATGAGACGAACCGGTATACCACTTCTTCCGCACTAGAGCAAGATTACGATCGCCCAGTTTCTCCTACAACTTTTATGACACCGAAAAAGTCCCGCTTTGCAGAGGACGCCATACCGTTTCCCACGCCGGTCAGCAAGCACAAGTCATCTTCTTCGATGGATCACTCGCCTTTCATCCTGCCTTCCATCCCACGCGCTCACCTTCCTTCATTGGTTGGCAAAGCAAAACCCTCCACTCCGTCCTTCAAACGGCAGGCAGCCCAAACCCCGACCTCCGCGAGCCGAGAAGGGAAGCAAGACCTCGTTGGCTTAGGCCTGGCTGGACTTTACAACGGAGAGGTGAAGGTGAGGGAAAGAAAGGGTAGTACGAAGGATCGTCAGAAGAGTTTGATGGAGCGCATTAAGGCGAAGGAAGAAAAGATGGAAAGCAATCTCCTTCTTTTTCCGAATGCAGCAGGAGCCGAGGGATTGACTCCTGGGGAAAGAAAGAAGAAAGAAAAGGAGCTGTTAAAGAGGAGGAGCCTCTTGAGTCGCCTTTCAGATGTTGCAGATGGCGTGTCAATGTGCGTTTTCTTTTTTTTCCCTTAGTTTCAACACCGTGGCTGACTTTGCTTCTCACAAGGCTCTTCAACAATGCACATCTCGCCTCTTCAGTGACTCGAAGCCCAAAGTCTCCCTCTACTCCTTCTTCCGGATCAAAAAAGAAAGCGATCCCACTGGATGAAGTTGCAGGAGCGATATCGAAGAGTGCCAAGATCTCTCTTTCGAAAGCTGAATCGTTGGAAGCCGTCCAACTGCTCGCTGAAATCTCTCCAAGCTTCGTACAGATCAGAATTATTGATAAGCGGGAGTGGGTGAGCGTTTCCGTCCGATCTGCTGGCGTGGAAGGAAACAGTATTTTGGCCTCTCCATCAAAGAGCGTGAGCACACCTTTGAAGGATGCAAAGAGAAAGATCAAGGAAGAGTTGGATAAACCTGGTTATAGCTTGAGCCTCTGAATTCCCTTCACAACTGGTCCTTCTGGCTTTCTTCCTTAATTTTGATTTGTCATTTGAGTTGTCTTCTTGCATATTATCACTTCGCCAATTTTTGAACATCAAAACCAATGAAATGCATCTTGTTTTGTGGGAAAACAGCCCTTTTGCAACATTCCAATCTATTTATCTGATCATTGAAGCGAAAAGAACAAGGCGAAGGGGAAGGATGATGCGTTTGATTCATTCAGACTTGGAACCATATAGCAAATAACATCCGGAACAAGTTGAGAACATTCGTACATGATACTGAGAAGGAAGAGGGAATTGGATGTCGCGAATCCACCAAGTCATTTCTGAGATAGAGACCCGAAAGATAAGATGTTTGAAAGTGAACATACAATGATTCTGAGCTACGAACGCAAGCCATCACACCACACCACACCACCCATTGCGAACATCGTACACCCCGTACACCCGCGTCAACGTTGACAACACAATGGGAATGTCAGCCCAAGCAAAAAAAAGAGGTAACAAGACATGATTGACAACCTGGTCCCATCGATCGCAGGAACGATGATGAGGGAACGATGAGAACGAGTAAAATTGATTCAGGAGTTGAAGGAGATGCTGCTATGAAGCATCAGCCGATTTCGCAAAGAAAACGAGCAGTGTGAGAAGGAACTTACATGAAGATCTAATGAGAGAGAGCTCGATCGCGCGGAGGAGGCTCGTACGTCCTAGGACGCCCATCGGCGTCTCTATAACTATGAGAATGTCTCTCCATTAAATCCTTCGCTGGCCCAAGTAACCTCGTAAACGCCTCCTTGTCCAAGACTGCAACCTTCAGCTTCGTCGTAGCCGTGACCGTTGCAGCTCTTGGGTTATCGTTGAGGAGTGCCAGTTCTATAGCACAAGAGAATGGGTACTCAGGATTGCAAACAGAAAGTGATGGATGACGGACCTCCAAAGTAATCTCCAACGGACAGCTCGTTAATCTTCACCCTCGAACCATCCTTCTCATCCACCACCTCTGCCACTCCGGCTTCCACGATATAGAATTCCTTTCCGACCTCCCCTTGATTGATCACATTCGTTCCTTCAGGATAGATTCTACTCTCCAAAGCATCCGCAATCTTGGACAACTCATATCGTTCCACCTTTTGAAGGAGCGGCAGTTTTTCCAAAAAGCTTTCGTAACGAGTTCTCCGCATGTGAGTGTGAGCCATGATAGTGTAACGGAAGGTGATGCGATCTAGTTGCCAGACAGTGGAATCGACAGCTGCAACAATAGACGCAGCACGAGGAGAGTTATACATCAGTGCTAGCTCGCCGAACGATGTTCCAGGTCCCTGAATTCCTCGAAAGGTTGCGCCAGGAGTCGGTGCGGTGGTACGGGGAGAGACCTCGAGCGGTGGAGGGACATAGTTTGAGTCGCGTGGTTCAGCCTTCCAGATATCGAACTCTCCCGATTCGACGACGTAAAAATGATCCCCCTGATCCCCTTGAGTGATGATCGGTTGACCAGCGGCAACCTTGACTTCTTGCATGGCGTTCACGATATCGTCATATTGCTCATCCGACATTTCTTTGAAGAGCAAATTGGACGAAATGGCCTTTTGGATCCTCCTCAACTGGTCCGCTGTCTTGGGAATCACGATCTTCTCGACTGGAGGAGGGGCGTTGGGATCCATTGATTCGGCGGATACTGAGTGTCTTCTGCCCAAATAGACGTCTTTGGGGATATCGAGGTGGTTATGTGACCCTCCGTACCCATGATGCGTCATCGAATGCGGCCCAGAGGCATAATCCACCACTCCTCCTCCTACTTGTGCTGCGTCGACCACCGGCCGTTCTCCGGTTTCTGCAATCTTCCCATCCTCGTTAGGATGCGTGTTGCGGAAATGACGTGGTGAGAGATGACCGTTCGAGGAGGTACTAGAACCCGCAGACATGGAGTATCCCGACGCGAATAGAGACATGCTTGCTGGTGCAGGTTGGGATTGGCGTGGTTCTTGGGGAAACTGAGATTGTTGGGGAAGTGGTTTTAGAACGGAAGAAGGGGATATGTTCTTGTTTTGTTGTTGTGGCAAGCCGGTATTGGGCTGAGGTGGGAGGTAGACGCCGAACTCTCCAAACCCCGAATTTCTCGTCAAAGAAAAAGCACTTGCCTTTCCCGCTTTAGCTCCTGCAACACTAGCAGGTGTTGAATCCTGATCTTGAGAAGGAAAGCTGAAAGTAGTGGCCCTTTGAATCCTGAGGCAATCGCCCAACCAATCGTAGGCAAACTGGACCGCGTCTTGGGGTTTGTGTTGCTCGAATTCGCGCGAGAGTTCGTACAACAATCGCGCGCAATTGTCGGGAAGCTGAGAGGTGAACGAGGTCGTCGTCGTAGCGAGGGCGGTCATGGAGAAGATGCTAGCTCTTTATGGGGATCTGAACCAATCTGAGCAACAGTCGACAAGGAAGATTCTGAACAAAGGGACTACTTCGCGTGGCAAGTGCTAACCTTATCTAAGCCATCTCGCAGAGGAGAAATTTGTTTGTCGCCGATCACGTGATATATCTTTTGGTTTGGACTTGTGAAGTTGAAGCAACGTTGAAGCTCTAGAAAGCAGCGGCCCTGAGCAAACCAGGGCGAGTTTTGCCTCCAATATAAGTAGTATATAAATCTATTGCCATCTCCATATGCAGGCGAATGAAACAACAAGCAACAATTGCATCTACAACGATCCACTCAACAATTCGTCAAAGCCTATCTCTCTTCATGGTATCGCTAGTGAGAGGAAAGGGCAGCTAGCTCCTAGAAGGTGCTTGCACTGATCTCGAACACTCTCGCAACGCCATCTTCTCCCGCGGTTATCACCGCTCTTCCATCTCTGGTCCACTTCACATCATTGACGATGCTCTTGTTTCCGGTCAATGTCCCCTTCACAGTCCCAGTGCGCAGGTCCCAAATTTTGCATGTACCATCAGAAGAACCCGTGACAAATGTAAGATTGAAAAAATCAAGCGATGTCACTGCGTCCTATTTCATCCTCCGCATCAGCATTCCCTAGAGGGATGGATGAAGGAAGTTGAGACAAACATCGTGCGTTCCTGTCGATCGAACCCTTCCTGTACTTAAGTCCCAAATGACGACCTTTCCATCCGTCGCCGCGCTCACAAACAGTTCTCCTCCGCCAACTCCTCCCCCACTTCCAGTGGCAGTACTCGCGAACCCGATAGCCTCCACACTTGATTCCTCCTCATGTCCCTCCAAAGCATTCAGGACTGTCCCATCACCGACATTCACGATGCGCAAACCTCCTCCTTCTGCTCCTCCAACGATGGCTAACGTTCCCAATGGGTTGACCGTGAGTGATGTAATACCACCAGGAAGAGAAAAGCGTGCGTCTGATGGAAGGAGCTTGTGCACAGGGCTGCCGGTTTTGGGATCCCAGATTATCAGTGTCCCATCTTCTGAGGAGGAAATAAGAGTCTTTCCATCCCCTGTCCAGCGGAGGTTGGTAATTGGCGTGGAGTGAGACGAAAGAACGTGCATCGTTCGACCTGAGGGCACTGCAATTCCCACCGTCAAGAGGTCAATACGGTACAGCAAGCGTGAGTGGAAGACAGACGGTAAAACATAAATACTAAGCCATCATTGCCTCCCACAGCCAAGACAGAACCGACAGGATGCCATGCTATACTCTGATATGAAATGAAAAGTTAGTATTTTGCAGGAGAAAGGACCATAACAGCGCACATTAACTTCCTCTGGTCCCTCAAGCTCAACGCAAAACTCCCACTCCTGCCAACTCTCGTTCTTAGCTTTCCACACTCTCGTCTTTCCATCCATTCCTGCGGTCGCCACAAAGTTGCCATCATGGCTAAACCCTGAAGCGGTAACGCTATCTGTATGACCATCGAGCAGCTGCAGTTGCTCTCCTGTCTTTGAATCCCAGAGAAAGCCACGATCGTCTTCTCCCCCAGATACGACCAGCGACGATCCCGGATGCACAGACAAGGTGAAGATGGGTTTATTGTGTCCTCTGAACTGAATCGAGGAGATGTCAGGGTAATCGAACGCGTTCTCTCCTTCATCATCTTCCTCCATTGGCTCCCCTCCTTCTCCTTCCTCTGGTCCATCGTACACCTCTAAAATATCCTCTGGATTCAACTCGCTGAAATCATCATCGTCGGAATCTCCAGTGTGCGCGTGCAACTGAGCAGGATTAGAAGCCCGATTCTGCATCTCCTTGTCTTGAATGTAGCTGATCTATTCAGAGGGCGTCGATTGTGTTTTGGAAGACCTGCAGGAATACCTGAGGAAAGATTTTATGGCTGGAGAAAACCAGACACACGAGACGCAGAAAAATCCCCCAGAACGCCCAGATCTAAAAGCTCACATATATTACAACAACAACACAACACAGACACGCCGAAAAAGCGCCCCAAAATACTCCGCCAAAAATAACACCCCCGAAAACCCAAGAAACCCCAATTGCAATTATGGATTCAGCGGAGCAGAAGGAAGCGTTGTTTGCACTTTTGGATGAGGTTCGTCTTTGAGTCACCCCCAAGCGCAAAGCATCTGTTCAAATGCTCACACGAAAATATAAATATGGTATGTATTTAAACGATGTAAACAGTACTTTGCTTCCCGCCCACATCTCTTTTCGCCTTCTGCACCCTCTCCAGAAGCGACAAAATCAGCCGCAAACGCCTTCGTCTCTCTCGCCTCCTCCAATCCCTCCCTCGTTTCCAAAGCCATCCACTCCCACAATCCCAACGACCCGCACGCCGGAAAGAAAGCCGAGGTGGCCAACAAGGCTCTTGGATTCGCAGCGCGCAACCCGAGCATCGTCAACAAGGTCGTGGATGGAGCTAGGAGCCTGCCACCGAAAGCTCCTGCACAAGCTGCTGAGACGCCTTCTCCTCCTCTTCCCCCACAAACTTCTTCGTACAATAGACCTTCCCCAGCGGTGTCACCACCGGCAGCGCCGACTCTCGCTGCTCCAACACCACCAGTCGCAAAGAGTCGCTTCACTCCTTCTGGATTGACGACCACAAAATCGATTGGATCTTTGGAAACAACGAGCGGCAGAGCGGTGGGTTTTCCTGTCTTCTCCTTCTCCTCAGACATCCCCACTAAATGTCCGCCTCCCAGGCATTTGGATCACTTTTCAAGAAAGATCCAGTCCCTCCAAAATCCTACGTTACCACTGCTCCGTCTGACACTCCCCTGCCGCCGCCTCCCGTTCGGCGTGGCACATCAACACCCTCTGCTGCCGCAGGGAAGAAGGTTGTCACGGCTCTATATGACTATGATTCTGGCGCAGACGAGGACCTGGTTTTTAAAGAGGGAGACAAGATCACAGTCACAGAGGAGGTCACGGCGGATTGGTGGAAAGGTCAAGTTGAGGGAGGGAAAGAGGGTCTGTTCCCTACCAATTATGTACAAGGCTAGCGTTGGAGATGGCAAGGCGAAAAGGACGTGCGGCACATTGTAACATCACATAGCAAGTGTAAATTTTGCAAAGGACTATTTCTACGGTAGATCCTTCCGACCAAGACGTCCCTTACAACCCTTTCCGTTTCCTCTCCAAAAACTCCTTATAAGGTGGGTCAACAGGCGCTTGCACAGGCTCCTTTGGGACAGCATCTCGCTCCTCCTTATCCATCGGATAATTAGTATCAGAATCCCAACCACTATAACAGCGTCTCGAATGTCGCTCTGTACAAAGGGAGAGAAGAACTAACGAGAGGTCTCCGCAGGCTACAAATCGGACGATACGTCTTGCTTCCTTCGTTCCGAAACGAGAAGCGGCTCCTGCGGCCGATGAAGAGGAAGATGACGCTGAAGAAGACCCTTCGTTGGCGTATCCAAATGAGAGCAATGGCTTCTCCAATGAGGGTGAAAAGCCTTCTGGTGGGCTATACCCAAGACAAACGACGAAAGCCTCTATTCCCATTCGGCATCAACGAATGAAACTCCACTTCCAATCCAAAGTGAAAAGAGGATATAATGAGGAGTTGGATGACGAACCCACACTCCCTCCCCTTGAACTTCTCGGCTTCGCTACCTCCACTCTCTCAAAAAAAGACAGCAGCTGATCGTACAGCAGCGTTGTGTCCTTCGCCCGGAAGATCTTGGCAACGAAGTTCCCTCCTTTTTGCAGGGTACAAAGGGTGATTTGAAGTGCAGATAGTAAAAGTTGGGATTGGATGTAAGCGTCGAGATCGTGCAGACCCGTTACTGTTACACGGTGATCATCTGATGTTTCGACGAGATGCTAAGGACTTGTGCAACCTACCATCCGGTGCTCCGTCGCAGACAACCAGTTGGGCCTTGGAACCAGAGAAGTGGGAGATGATCGCTTCTGCCGTAGCAGGCGAAGTGATGTCTCCCTGAAGCTGTATGACGCCAGGTATCGGGGCCTAAATGATAGGATCCATAAATTTTCGCTCCTTTCGTGCTGTGAAGGCAAACCATCGGCTGGAGGTCAACAGCGACAATTTTCGCTCCGTCCCTTCCAATATCATCAGTTTCAATTGAAGATAGCTTAAAGTGAGAAAGAAAGGAACACACGGTAGCTTCTGACTCAAAACTTGACTCCAGCTCCCAGGTGCAGCACAGAGATCGACGACCCGCTCGACATCAGAGAAGAGGTCATACTGCTCGTCCAGATGGATCAACTACCCAGCTCCATCTCGTCATCAAGTGGTTATGGAATGAGAAAGTAGGTACCTTGTACGCTGAGCGAGCCCGGTACCCTGATTTGAATATCAGCTTGTTACCCTTACGATTGAGAAAAGAGTTGGACCAGACCTTCCACTTTTCCCTTCCGATAATAGATGTCTCTGTTCAACGCAGAGTGCCTCCCCATGCTTATTACTTACACTGCTGGTTGTGTCTCCTATAAATCTTAGCAGAGTTCCAGTCCTCCAAGCTCCAAGGCAGGTTGACTGGTCGTGTCTTTCATCTGGTCCTCTGCCTTCCCGATTCATGCATAATCTCCTCTCGAGTCACGGTTGGCTTTAAATTTGCCATGCTCGATCTCGCCACTCTCCCAGCCTGATTCTCAATTTCTCACTCGATCGACAAAGCGAAATGGCCACCTTACCCGCTCGTCCAGACGCACTCGATCCCTCTCGCGATGTCTTCAAGGATTGGGATAAAGTGCCACTGTTCATGCAATCCCTTCCTTCCGACTTAGACTCAAGCAGAAACGATGGAGAGAATGAGAATGGCGTTGGAAAGGACAATGTTGCATTAGAAGCTTTACAGAGTTTGATGTACGAGGGTACTCCTGAAGGTAGGTATCTCATCGCTAAGCTCAGACTGTAATACGAATCGTGAGAGCTCAAAGGCTGACATACGGTTGAGAGACGGCACAGTCCTTGAAGGAGACAGCGAACGAATATTTTCGCGGAAAAGAGTATCGAAAGGCGCTTTCGTTCTACGAGCAGGCACTCAGGGAATTAGGCAAGGATTTGAGCTTGGAGACGAAGAGAACGTTGTGGGCTAACAAGGCGGCTTGTAACCTTGAACTGCGTAAGTCTCTTCCTTTCTATTCTTCATATGCCTTCGACTTTGTGAGCCTAGGCTATATTCCCTCTGATGACAATTTGGACTCCTTCCTTGTCCTTCGAGTGAGACTGAGACAGAGCCGCTTTGCCCATGACTTTGGTGCCAGGATGTCGTGCCTCCAGAACAAAGCATGACATGAGCGAGTTAGTTCAATCCGTCACTGATGCGCAATGTCGCGTCATATTGGCATACGTTGGAATAACCGAACGTCCAAGATTGGGCCTGGTGTAGACGGATAGCGGCTAGATTTTGGCTTCCTTTTTAAAAAACAAAAGTCAACTCTTGTGACCTATTTTATTAGAAAGCGAAGTGGATGATCGTAGTTGACTCAATTATGCCTCTCCATTGTCACATGTTTCCGTGGTTTCTAGAGATATGAACATAGGTCGCTTATTGTCAGCTTTGCGATTGGTTGCTGATGTAGCGACATGGAAAGGAGTCGGTTGTGCTGACAGGGATGCTTTCCTTAAGGACACTCTTAAGCTGCGAGTGACGAATGAGAAGTCTCAGTCTCCAACTTACATGAATTTGGTTGGAGAAATCGGATAGGGACATATTTTTGATCAGACAAAGTCTATGTCCGGACTTATGACTAAATTCAACACATTCTTGTTAAAGGGTGTATTTTACTCCGCAGTAACACTGTCGAACTGGGCTAGTCGCTCAGCCAACCCTCTGATATCGACACTGTACAGTCACTAATCTTGTTCATCGCCAGAAAACTACGGTTCCACTCTCAGAGATTGCGCTCTCATCATGACTCCTCCCTCAGTCGAGGACTCCACGACCCTTAAAGCGCTGTACCGCTCCTCCGTCGCCCTATTCAAGCTTGAAAAGTTCGAGGAGTCCCTAGATTGCATTGAGCGATGGATGCAGCTCAACTCACGGATAGGGGGAGGCAGCGCAAACCCACTGATAAAGAAGCTAAGAGCGGATGTAGAAGGACAATGGCAGAAGAAGCTGGACTATGTGGAAAGCGTGGAACGGAAGCGACGGGAAGACGAAGAGTCTAAAGTTGTATTATTGAAAGAATTGAAGGTCTGTCCGTTTCTTTCTTCTTATGAGCACATGTTCAACCAAACACCCAGAGCCGCCGTCTCCTCCTACCCAAAAATTTTGATCCCTCCTTCATCTCCTGTCCCTCCGACGTCCCTCCACCATCCTACTCTCCAACAGAAGGAGGCATCTCTTACCCAGTCTTCTTACTTTCTCCCTTCTCCACTCCACCCACACGCGACCTCATTGTCTCATTCTCCGAGCAGGCAACTTTCGCAGATGCCCTCCCACAGGATGTATTGGAGCAATGTGGTATTTTCGCTGTGACAAAGAAAGGAAGGATTTTGAAGATGGGCAAGAAGATTGTGTTAGCCAAGCTGATCGATGGATGCTGGAAAGATGCGGAGAAGGATGGTCTGGAACTCAAGGATGGATGGTGTCTTGAGTTTTATCTGATACAGAAGGGAAGAGAGAAAGAGTGGAGTGAGGAGATGAGGAAGAATTTGTAGACACTTTGCCAGTGGCTTGTTGTACCCTTCAATTTGGAAAGCTGAACCCACTTCCCACAAGGCACCATGCATTATTAGTTGGATGTAATAAGCATAATTATTCTACTTTTAAACTTCTTCGTGGTCCAACTATACTGCATATCGTACAACTCCTCTCTTTTCATCCCACCCAAAAAAGGATGCAAAGACAGGTCATCTCATCGTAACAGGCACACGAATGCTGCTAGTGAAAAGTAAATCTACTAAAAGGTGATAACGTTTGATCTGAGCGGTGAATGCGAAGTTGCGAATCGAAACAAATGATAAAGGGAAGAAAAAAGGACCAGAGGTTACCGCGGCGGTATTCCGGCTCATTTCTTCTTTTATAGTAAAAGGGGTGGTGCGTGGTATCGATGAATGAAGAGGCGAGTGGGATGGAGGTCTTTACTGCTTCTTGTCTGACGGTGCCTCGTATGTTGTCTCGGAGGCATTGGATGAGGAAGACGATCCAGAGGATCCAGCGTCGGACGAAGATGATGAGGAATTATCGGCAGCGTTGCGTTGCTCATAGATCTAGAGGACATCATCAGCAATTGCTCACCCAGTCGAGAAAAACTCATACCTTCTTGAAAAGACCCAAGCTAGCTTGCTGAGTCTCATCAATCTTGTCCTTGATCTTCTGGGCATCAACGCTCTCATCACCGGCTTGGCCCTTGACCGACAGTTCTCGAAGCTCAGCGATGAGTTTCTCGACCTTCTCCTTCTCAGTGGCATCAAGCTTCTCCTTGAATTCCTTCAAAGCGTTATCGGTCTCGGCGCAAACGGAATCGGCAGAGTTGCAAGCATCAATAAGCTCTCGTTTCCGCTTATCAGACTCGGCGTGGCGCTCAGCATCGGCAATCATGTTCTCAATCTCCTTGTCGGAAAGACCAGAGGAGGCAGTGATGGTGATGGAGGTGTCCTTGCCAGTCGTCTTGTCCCTGGCAGCGACAGCGACGATACCATTGGCGTTGATGTCGAAAGTGACTTCAATCTGGGGAACTCCCTTTGGTGCGGGGGGAAGTCCGTTCAGCTGGAAGTTACCCAGAAGCTTGTTGTCCCGGACGAGCTCACGCTCTCCCTACTCAGAAATATGAGAACAAGAAACGAAGTCAGGAAGAAAAGACTGACCTGGAAGACCTTGATCTCGACGGCAGTTTGTCCATCAGCAGCAGTAGAGAAGACTTGCGACTTCTTAGTGGGGATGGTCGTGTTGCGGGCTAGAAAAAGATGAGTTTGCTGGTTCTCGCGAAATAAGAGGAAACGCACTGATAAGCCTCGTGAAAATACCACCAAGAGTCTCGATACCCAAAGACAGAGGGGTAACATCAAGAAGAAGAATATCGGTAACCTGACCAGCAAGGACACCACCCTGGATGGAAGCTCCCATAGCGACAGCCTCATCGGGGTTAACACCCTTGGATGGTTCCCTTCCGAACACGCTCTTGACGGTCTCGATAACCCTCGGCATCCTGCTCATTCCTCCAACAAGAATGACGTCCTCAATCTCAGCGGCCTTCACATTCGCATCCGACAAAGCCTTTTTACAGGGCTCAACCGTCTTGGTAATCAAGTGAGAGACAAGTTGCTCAAACTTGGAACGAGGAAGAGTAATGTTGATATGCTTCGCTCCGGTGGCGTCAGCAGTGATAAAAGGAAGGTTGATGTCGGTCTGGCTAGTGGAGGAAAGTTCAATCTTGGCCTTCTCAGCAGCCTCACGGATACGTTGGATAGCCATTCGATCCTTGCTGAGATCGATACCAGCATCTTTCTTGAAGTCCTCAAGGATGTGATTGACGAGGGCAATATCGAAATCTTCTCCTCCGAGGTGAGTGTCTCCGTTCGTCGACTTGACCTCGAAAACTCCCTTCTGCATCTCAAGAAT